>PVIC010038357.1:0-17632 GCA_004025085.1 Thryonomys swinderianus | reverse complement strand
AACGTGGTGGCTCACGCCTGTAATCCCAGCACTCGGGTGGCAGAGACAGGAGGATTGCTGAGTTCCAGGCTTGCCTGGGCTACATAGTGAGCTCAGGGCCAGCCTGAACTACAAAGCGAGACCCTGTCTCAAAAGAAAAAAAATTTTTTTTCTGACTTCATTTCTATGTTAAAAATTTACATACTGCAAAGCCCTTAGATGTGATCATTTTGCATTCTCAGATTTAAACTTATGAATTATGTGTAAGTTACTTTAAAATTGTATTCATTCAGAAAATGGTTAAAAATTCTCCTGAGAAGATGGACTAAACATCAAGAAAAACATGGAATGTGAATGTGATCTCCATCTTTTCCTTTAAAAGAATGTTAATCAGTGTCTTTTTGTTTGTAACTGGTACCATTTCATGCAAGCAGCATGTGGCCATTTTATTTCCTATGATCTGGAGAGAAAAAGGAAGACAGTTTAACTCTCCTTTACTATAGGCAGATCTGCTTCTTATGCTCAGCTCCTTTACATAGAGTTATAAATGTGTCCAATATTAAAGGATAGACCTATGTGTTTGTTTTCATCTTCAGTGTAGCCTTTTAATTAGAAGAAGGTTTTATTAGATATGATTCCAGTGAAGGAAGGTAATTAAGTTTAATTCCCAGATTATTTTTAATAAGATCTAGGCTTAATAGTGGTATAAAGTTCAGACTTTATAATTGGCTCTCCTTTTGTTAAAAAAAGAAAAATTTTTCCTTTGAAAAGTAGCTAAAGTACTTCTATAAAATATTAATGTTCCTCACAAAGAAAGATGATTGCTTGAATTTTTAAAATATGAGCATGTATTTCTTAAAACCTATAGAAGTTTCTATATGTAAAGTTACCTAAGTATGCATTGAATAAATACCTGAATGAAAATGGATTTGTGAGGATATTAAGGTTAATATTTATTCAACTATAATGTTCATTACTATATTAAAGACATTGGAAAGTAATTTTTGCAGTAATTTTAGTTTGTTGGCCCCCACAATGGAAATTTGTAACATATTTATACCATGTTAGTATACCAGAAAAACCCAAAACGCCCTAAAACACCAACCCTCTTCATTCTGCTATAAATGGGGGAAAGACAGCAAGAAAGATATTTGCCTTCAAATGATTTCTATACCCACTCTGTAATTTTTTTCCCCCTGGTTGGAACAGAAACTTTTCAGGGCATAGGAACTCAAGAAAAATGTTATTAGCTTTTACCACAGAACGGTTGTACAAGGAATTAACTTAAAAATATAGTTTATTTGCTGTCAGCCAAGACAGAAAGAGGTTAGTCAGTTTTCAGTATCCTGCTTTACTTCTCCTTATCATTATAAGTGGTATTATTTTAAAACTCTTCTGCTTGATTTCTTTCTTATCTCATAGTGTTGTGCGCCTCTCAGATCACCATGGATCTGATGAGTAAAATAAGATTCCTTCTCCAAGAGCTATGTTGTTTTAATCTCTTTCACAAAAACAAAATACTTAAGCTCTAAATTAAAAATTGAATGGAAAGAGTCATTTTCCATTTACCAATTAAAGGAATCTTATCTGAGACATTGTTTTATATTTTGTGCATTTAGCAATGGCAAAAATAAAAGTTAAAAAATTTTAGTAATAATAGAATCAAATTATATATTCAACTGATTACTGAATAACACAAATTCAGTTTTATTCTTTAGTTTTTTAGGTGTAAGGGGTGACAGGGATTGAACCCAGGACCTCACTTGTTCTACTACTTTCTTTACCACAGAGCTATACCCTTAATCCCTGTTCTCTAGATATGTAACAGTTAAACAGTGTCAAGAGTGGAAGTAGAATTGAATTATACATCAGACTTGGTGTAATGTTTATTTCTTGGTGAATGTTTAAATATGATTTAATTTTGGAATAATTTTAGGTTTATCAAAAACTTGCAAGGATGTAATCCCAGCACTCGGGAGGCAGAGACAGGAGGATTGCTGAGTTTGCGGCGGCTTGCCTGGGCACCATAGTGAGCTCAGGGCCAGCCTGAACTACAACGCGAGACCCTGTCTCAAAAAGCAAAAAAAAAAAAAAAAACCATGCAAGGACACTATAGAAAGTTCTTATGTATCTTTTATCTAGTTTCCAATATTGTTAACATATATCAATAGTGGCACATTACTATTTAACTCCTAACTTTATTCAGATTATATTTGCTTTTTCACCAACGTCCTCATTCATTCACAGGATCCAATCCAGATTATTATATTGCCTCTAGATGTCCTTCATCCTCCTTAATCTGCTGTTTCTTGAGAGTTTACCAGTCTTCATTTGTCACCAATTTAACATTTTAAGGAATACTGACTGCTCAATTGTTTTGTGGTTTATCCCTCAGTTGGGTTTATCAGGCATTTCTCTCATGAGGACTAGAGTTACAGCCCCATTCCCTCAGGGGAAGGATGTAGGGATATGCCATAGAGAATTGCCCTGCTTAGCATATCATTTCAGGGGTACATTCTATCATTATGACTTAACACTTTATGCTAAGCCAAGGTGATGTTTGGAAGGTTTCCTGCCCATAGTTATCTCATATCTCAGCATATCTCATATTCTGTGTAGGGAAAGTCATTATGTCCAGCCTACACTCAAGGTGATGGGATAGTTTAAGTAAGTTAGAGTATATAAATTATTTATAATTCTTTCATGATTAAGACCTGTCTTTTCTCCTCGATTTATTTCATTTCCTTATTTGTATCATTATAGACTCATTGGTATTTATTTTATCCTTTGAGTTCTAATCTGTTACTTTGTCATTTTATTTATCAAATGTTTCCAACTTTGCCTTTGAAATTCTTTCAGACTGGCTCCTATGTTCCTTTTCTTCCTTCCCTACCCTCCCTCCTGCCTTCCTTTTTTCTTCCTTCCTTTTTTCTCTCACTTCCTCACTCCCTCCTTGCATTTTGTTCCTTTCTGGTACTAGAGATTGAACTGAGGACCTCTGCACTGAGCTACCTCTTCAGTCTTTATTGACTGCTGTTGCTGGACTTGCACTTATGATCCTCCTGCCTCAGCCCTCTAGAGTGCTGATATTACAAGCACACAACATCATGCCAGCTTCCTACATTACTTTGACATAATTTCTTTTTTTTTTTAACATTTCCTTACTTATAAGACACTTGGCTCATCTTATAGTTTTTCCTGTCCTATAAGACATACTTTTCCCTCTCCTATCTTCTCCAAGGAGCTGTGGTTCCTCTTTTGTGTTTGTTTTCATGTCTGTGTGTTTGTTTTTAACTTTATTTTAAAAAGTAAAAGTGGAGGGTAAGGGAGAAATTGGCTTTGCAGAGTGAACTTGGGACTGAGTAAAAAAAAAGAGAAGACAACAAGAATTAAAAAAAAAAAGTATACTGGGCCTGGCATGGTGGCTCACGCCTGTCATCCCAGCACTCGGGAGGCAGAGACAGGAGGATTGCTGAGTTTGAGGGTTGCCTGGGCTACATAGTGAGCTCAGGGCCAGCCTGAACTACAAAGCGAGACCCTGTCTCAAAAAAAAAGTGTACTGGGGAACACAGGGTGGACTACCATAAGGAAAACCACAGTAGTGCGTTTTTCATGGTGATCTTTAATCTCATCTGTGATCTCCTCCATACACTATAGAAATGCAGGACAACTTCCACATACCGTGTTCTGGGATCTGGTCACACCTCTCTTCCCAGCCAGCCAGTCTGAGCCATGCCTATCACTCTGTGTTCACTCTTGAACACAGGATCTTGCAAGTGCCAAGCAAATGCTTTACCACTGAGTCACTCCCAGGCCCCATTAGTAATTTTTTATGTTGATTATATTCTGAAAATACTTTGGACATACTAGATTTTAAAATATATTATTAGAATCAATTTTACATGCTATTCATGCTTTTAATGTGCCTAACAAACCATTTAAAAGTACCCTTGTGGTCCCAGTTGTAATTCTGTAGAACAGTGCTGCTATAGCCTGTCTATGTAGCATGTGCTGAGAGAGACAATCTGTTGAGAGATGGGAGTCTGCAGGCTTGTCTCCAAGTTCCTTTACAAAGCAGGTGCAGTGTGTTTCCTGTTTTGAATAATGATTTTGAGAAACCAATATCTGGGTGATGTGTATGCTGTTACTAGAGTGACACTATTTCTATTTCCTCTCAACAGACAGAATAAGGAAAGATTTTATATATATATATGTATATATATATTTATATTTATATTTCCTCTCAACAGACAGAATAAGGAAAGATTATATTTATATATATATATATATATTTGCACGTACGCAAATATCTATAATTTTTTTGTAGTTGTTTGCCAGTATCTATTGTTAAAAGTGAGTTAACTCAAGGGGAAAGAAAAAATTGTGATGGTAAAAAAAAAAGGAGACACTAACTCATGTATATAGGGGGTGGGGAGTTGTAGTATGGGTAGGGGAATAGGAAAAAATGAGAATCAAGTCATGGCACAAATTCTCAGTGTTGAATGTGATCATGGTGTGTATATAAAATGTACCTATATCACAATAAAAAAAGTTGAAAAAGCAAAATGAGTTAATATTGAAGATTCTGCTCCTAATCTATTACTATAGAATTCTTTCTAGCCTTCCTCCTTAATTTATCTGTGAATTATCTTTTTAAAATCAGAAATCTGGGGGCCAGGGAATTTAGCTCAGTGATTCCAGTGTCTGCCTCACAGGTGCAAGGTCCCGAGTTCAATCCCTGGTACCACATACCACAATGCTGGATGTGGTGTCTCACGCCTGTAATCCCAGAACTTGAGAGACAAAGGTAGGAGGATTGCTGTTCAGTTCAAGGCTTGCCTGGGCTGCATCATAGTGAGCTCAGGACCAGCTTGAACTACAAAGCAAGACCCTATCTAAAAAAAAAAAAACCTAAAAGAAAATCAGAAATCTGACTTTCATAATGTATATTTACTAATTTGTGTGAGTAGAATATACATGTAAAGCAGTTTGAGAAAATTAACCTACAACCCAAGAAAAACAGTGTTTGTGTACAAGCCCTTGTATCTTTATTGTTAGTGTTTCTAGTCAAAATAATTAGGTCAGTCCCCCTCCCCTTCTTCCATTATGGCCCAGTGAGATTATGCCATACACTTATGTATTAGATTCTTCTGTTACATTCCATATTTCATCTTGGGATCCTCAAACTCATGGTTGAATTTTATTTTATTTACTTATTTTTAGTGTTTTTTTTAAAACAGGGTCTTGCTTTGTAGTTCAGGCTGGCCCTGAACTCACTATGTAGCCCAGGCAAAGCCTCAAAACTCCTGCCTCTGCCTCCTGAGTGCTGGAATTACAGGCATGAGCCACCATGCCCAGCATTGTGGTATGTTGTACTGAGGATCAAACTCAGGACCTTGTGCTTGCCAGGCAGATGCTGGAACCACTGAGCTAAATCTCCAGCCATTGTGGATGAATTTTAAACTGCATACATTGTACTCTTTGTGTTAAAGTAAGTTCTTTTGATTTTGTTAAAGCCAGCGTCATACATCACAACCTCAGTGTTGCACAGAATAGTATCATCACCCTAAAACTTTCTCTGTAAGTCTCCTTTGTGGTATCTCACTCACTACTCCCCTAGCAAATCACTGATCTGTTTTCTGACCCTTTGATTTCACCTTTTCCAGAATGTTACATGAATGAAATCATATAATATGTAACCTATTAGATCTGGCTTTTCTTCCATTAGCAATGTGCACTTAAGATTTATCCCTTTCTTAATCACCAAGTAGGATTACTTGGTGGATAACTTGTATGGTTATACTGTGCCACAGTTAGTGTACTCTTGCTTCCAAAGATATGTCCCTTGTTGTCTGGTTCATAATGATTATGAATAAAGCTGCAAAAAAAATTTACATGTAGGTTTTTGCTTGAATCTGAGTTCTCAGTTCCTTGGGTTGTATAGTGAGTCTGACTTTGTAAGACACTGCCAACTGCCTTTCAGAATGGCTATTTAAGTTTTGCATTTCTCATGAATGAGTTTTGGTTGCTCCGCATCCTCTCCAATATTATTTTCTATAGTGTCCTGGTTTGAATGATAAATCATGCTAAACTAAGTAAACATATCAACTCATTTCTTGTCCTTCTCTAATGTATTGTGTCTTTAGTGGTAAGAAGCCCAGGGTTTGTTTTTGTTTTTGTTTTTGAAAAGTAGGATTTTCCTCATTAGGAACATGATTTTAGATAATTTAATTTCAGTAATGGTGGACAAGGAAATCAGACTGAAATAATTCAGTTAATTAAATAGGATTGAACATCATGGGATGAGTGCCATTTGTTGAGAGTTTACTTATTTTGGTGTTCTTCAGGGACATCACAAATAATTTTTTTAAACATTTTGCCCAGTGTGCAAACTGCAAAGTGCAATTTGGGCCTTTCTGACTACCTCAAAAGATGGAGGAAATGAAATTATTGCACCTTCTAATGTATTTTTCTAACAAGATTTAGGAGTGATCAGTACGACTAGAAAGCCATCTTTGTCTATAGGCCTTCCTGCTGAAGGTTATTCTTCAGATCTTTATGCCTGAATGTTATTTTAATTTTCATATTTATTCACTGGGTTCCAGAGTGAAAATATTTATACTCTAAACATGGTACAAATTATCCTTGGGTAACTAACCTTTTATGCCTCTCTTGAAGTTAAAAAAAAAAAAAAAAAACAGCAAGTAGTGCTTTTTTTCTTTAATTTTTTTCCTTTTATCTTTGTGATCTTGTTCATACAAAAACAAGGATGGCAGCAGAAATGCGAATTGAAAGGTTTGTGGGGAAATTTTTGAGCAGTTCACTGATCTCATTTACCCAGGGTTTCTAGAGGAAGTTCATTTAAGTGAAGACTGTGAAGATTTCTAGAAACCTTTGTTGCTTCAGTTAGTCCTACAGTTGTGAATGCTGTGGCCGAACAGAGGCCAACTGTGCCTCTCTAGCCTTGCCTGTCATCTCGTCTCCATGCCTTCCAGTCATGCTCATGGGTTGTGGGGAGAAGCTGAGAAGCTGGGAAGTTTCCAGATGTCAAGTTCTTACTAGGTCAAGTGAGACCTTCCTTGGGAATATCCAGTTCAGATGGTCAGAATACCAAAGCAGAGTTCAATGATAAACAGGAAATTGACAAACCTGTCAGATTTTTTTTTTTTCTTTTTGAGACAGGGTCTCGCTTTGTAGTTCAGACTGGCCCTGAGCTCACTATGTAGCCCAGGCAAGTCTCGAACTCAGCAATCCTCCTGCCTCTGCCTCCCGAGTGCTGGGATTACAGACGTGAGCCACCACGCCCAGCTAAACCTGGATTTATTTGAGGACAGAAGCAACCTTGGTTTAATTTTTCTGGGGCTCCATGTGTGAATTTCCTTTCCTTAGATGAAACTGAGATGTAAGTTTGTGTTATGCTACCATGGGAGAAAGATAGGAGAATCCTAGTATTGGGATTTCCTGGTTTCATTGAGCATTGTTTTAGTATTAAGGAAATAATCTTAAGGTTTCCTGTTATTACTAAAAATTGTCTTTAGATGGTCTTCACATTTACTTCTAAATTCAAAAAAATCACATTTTGATGAAAGAACATAATTGACTAAGTCTTTGCCAAACTTGCCTTTCAGTCTTGAGGCACATCCAATTTCCTACAAATAACTCAAGTTTATCTTGCTTTAGGGAAGAAAGTTGGGTATCAGTACCACATTTGCTTCATCCATTTATCTTTTGATGGATGTATAGGCTGCTTCCAAGTACTTTATGGTTATTAGATATATGCAGAAAGTCATTTTGTAAGTAATCTTAAACTAGGAATATAAATTCATGTATTTATTGGCCATTTCTATTTCTGTGAAATGTCTAATAATTTCATTTTCCCATTTCTTTAATTGAGCCTTTTATTTGGAGGGGGTCTAATTTTTTTGAGGGTTTTTTTTTTTTTTTTTTTGAGACAAAGTCTCACTTTGTACTTCAGGCTGGCATTGAGCTCACTATGTAGCCCAGGCAAACCATGAACTAAGCAATCTTCCTCCTCTGCCTCCTGAGTCCTGGCATTACAAGTGTGAGCCACCACACCTGGCATTGTGGTATGTGGTGCTGGTTGCTGGTGTGTGTGAGCCACTACACCCAGTATTGTTGTATGTGGTTACTGAGATTGAACTCAAGACCTTGTACTTGCTAGGTAGGTGCCAGAACCACTGAGGTAAATCTCCAGCCCCTTGAGTTCTTTAAATAATCTAGAAATGAGTCCTCTGAGTAATGGTCAGCAAAACTTGTTTCCCTTCTATAGATTGTCTCTTCACTTGGTTGTTTCCTTTGCACTGTAGAAGTTTTAAATTTTGATGCTCCCATTTGTTGATTTTCAGAACTGTTTCTCATGCACTTGGTGTTCTGTTCAGAAAGTCCTTGCCTCTGCCTATGACTTCAAGAGTTTCACTTACTTGGCCTTAAGTGTTTCTTGTTTTAACATTTAGTTTTTTGATCAATTTTGGCTTTAGTTTAATACATGATGAGAGATATGAATCTAAATTCAATCTGCTTGTCAATAGCCAGTTTCTCAGAACTATTTATTACAAAATGTGTCTTTCTTTCACTGTATGGTTTTGGCAAAGCATTAAATAGTTGAATATGCTTAGGGTTGCTTCTTCATCCTCTATTCTGTCCCATTGATCCTCATGTCTCTTTCTGTACCATTACCACACTGTTTTTACCATAGTAGTTTTGTACTATAATTTGTAACTTAGGATTCTGATGCCTCTTGCTTTGCTTGGTGGAATTTTGTTTTGTTTTGTTTTGTTTTCTATGTGGACAATCATGCCATCTGCAAATAATGAGAATTTGACTTCATCCTTTCATATACATATCCCTTTTATTTCTTTATCTTAGGGTTAGTTTATAATAACTAAATCTTGAAAACAGTCCAAATACCCATAACTGGAGACTAGATAAAGATGATTTTTAAAAAAATAAAATGGAGTACTAAGCCATAAAGAAGGATAAATTAGAGATGTTTATACTCAAATGGATGTACCTTCATAAAGTGAGATAAATAGGACACAGATGTGTAAATACCCTATTTTTTTTCTAGTATGAGAAATTTAAGGTGTAAATGAGTTCCAAAATGTATGAAAGGTATTGTGAAATAGAAAGAAAATGTTCAAAGGGAAAGGCTAAGGTTGGCTAGGGGAAAGCAAAGAAAGGAAAGAAAAAGTCTGGTGGTTTAAAAAAAAAAAGGATACAAAGATTATGTCTATATGCAGGTCGGGTTTGTAGGGAGGGGAAAGGGAAAAAGTGATAATCAACATGTGTTGAGTACAGGTACAAATTCTCAGTGTTGAATGTGATCATAATGTATATATAAGATATACCAATAAAATCAATTTTAAAAGCCTAGCACTCTTAAAGGCTGAGGTAGTAGGATCACAAGTTGAGCCCAGTACCGGCAACTTGATTTAGCAAGAACCTATCTCAAAATGAAAACTAAAAAGAGTTGTACCTCAGTGCACAGTCCTGGGTTTAATTACCAGTGCCACATCCATTCCCACAGATGTACACATGCAAACTGGGTTAGAGGGTAACCTGGGAAAAGGAGAGGATGAGAAAGGGGAGCTAACCTTATATTCATTTAATATAGCTAATGGCATTATATGACCTTTAAATCTGGCATATGACTTCCTGTAGACTTATTACTCTACTTTTAGGTAGTCTTATTACTTTTGGAGTACGGTACGTATTTCTGCTAATGGATAGTTGGGCTTTCTTAAAGGTAGAACCAATAGTACTTGGAAACGTAGAGATTTAATGGACGTGGAAGGCCACATAAACCTGGTACTGTTAACGTGCACCTAAATGAGCATTACGCTTCTATACCCATCTGTTTTTGGTTGTTTCTTTCTTTGCATGGACGAAGAGAAACCCACCGAAAACTGAAAGAGATAAATGGACTTTCTTTGTCTTCCAGAAACCAATATTTGCAGAGCTTCTTCTCTTTTTTTTTTATATCCACCAGAAACCAAACGTGCCATATTTGAAAGGTTTACATGAACTACTCTTCTCTCAACTCCTTCCCTCTGTAAGAATTCTTAAATGCCAGCATTCCTCTTCATGAAGCTTTCATCTGGCATTTTATTTCTGTCGATTGCCAGTTTCATTCCTTTCCTTTTCTTTTAAGGCATTCTGCTTTCAGACTTAAGTTATCAGTTCCCTTTTACTGTCATTAAAGAAGTTGGTTTACCTGACATTATTTCAACTGAATTTTCCTTACTGAATACATTTGCAAAAATAACCCAATATAGAAAATAATTGATTATAATAATGACCCTAAGCCCCTGAGCCAGTGCAAGAAATACAAAGGTATTCTGATCCATCCAAGAAAGATAATATTATGATCAATTCAATTTATTGTATATTTTGTTCAATTTATTTAATAAGTGCTAATCTACATATTTGGTATTAACTAGAGTATCCTATTCTTTGATCCAAGAGGGTAATGAGATGTTTGCTGTGTTTTGCTTTTACCCTACTGTAGAAGTTTTCTGCACAAAAGATGTTTTTCATTAATTAAAGTTGGAATGTATGTGTGTAGTGTATATACTATATATAATACATGTAATATACACACTGTAAATGGTATATGTAGGTACACAATGTATACGGTATATATACTGTATTTTCTGTATATGGTATGCTATTTAGGATTATATATATGATATTACACATGTGTATATTTGTGTATGTGTATATTATCTCATATTAAGGTTATTTTCTGAAGATTTCTCAAATCTTTCCTCCTAAAGAAACTAGCCAAAGATTAAATAGATGAAATTCAGAAGTTAATATTTTTCCAGAAGGTTCACTATGGTGGTACTTTTTTCTCAGTAGTAAAGTTCCTGGCCTCATCTTGAGGATTGATTTTAGCAAAGATGAATTGAAATATTTACTATGCATAAAATACTGTGATAGAAAATAAATAGGCAAAAAAGGAAATAGGACTGTGATGTTGTAGCCTTTGAAGACTATAATGCTAATAATTTTTCAGATTAACTTTCAGTCCTGTATTTGTGAATTTGAAGGAGGTATTTTATGGTTTTTGTTTTAGTTTTTTGAGGCAGGATCTCACTTTGTAGTCTTTCTGACCCTGAACTCACTATACAGCCAAAGTTAGCTTTAAACCCACAACAATCCTCCTGCCTCTGCCTCCTGAGTGCTGGGATTACAGGCATGAGCCACCACGCCCAACACTGTGATGTGTGGTAGTAGGGATTGAACTCGGGACCTTGTGCTTGCCAGCCAGACACCAGAACCACCGAGCTAAATCCCTGGCCCTCTTATATGTTTTTATTTGTGGAAATTGTCTGAGAATTTTGCATCAGTCAACTGGAAGGCACCAGGGGAAGAGTGATCTATTCAAAAGTCATAAGCAGTCTAGATGTGTGTGTGTGTTAAGTAGCAGTGCTATTGTAATAGTTTACATACCATAACATTCTCTTTCTTAAAGTATGCAAGTCAGTGGGCTTTAATGCATTTACAGATTTGTGAAATCATTACTACTATCTAATTTCAGAACATTCCCATCCCTAAAAATTTCTAAACATTCTGTCCTTTAGTAACCACTCCCTGCTGTCCTCCACCCTTAAGCAACCACTAATCTAGTTTCTGTCTTTATAGTTTTATCCTTTCTGGACATTTCATGTAAATAGGATTATAGAATATTTTCCTTTTCTGTCTGGCCTCTGACTTTGCATAATGTTTTCAAGCTTCATCTATGTTGTGGCATATAATCAGATAAGTATTTCATTTCTTTTTTTCTTTTTATAGCTGAATAATGAATAATAAAATTTTGTTCATCTATTTTGTTGATGGAAAGTTGAGTTCTTTCCAGTTTAAAGCTATTATGAATAATGTTTATATGTGCACTCACTTAAAAGTTTTTGTATGAGTACATGTTTTTATTTCTCCTAGGTATATATGTAAGAGTAAAACTGCTAGATAATTTATTAACTTCATTTTACCTTTTAAAACTATTTTCCAAGTTGACTATATAATTTTATAGTCCTACCATTAGTGGTAGAGTTCTAGTCTCTCTATATCATAATTCTGTTTTTATTTTAGCCCATCCTAATGAGTGTGAAGGTAGTATTTCATTGTGTCTTTGCTAATTGCTCTGTCTCTGTCTGTCTGTCTGTCTCTCTCTCTCTCTCTGTTTCTGTCTCTCTCTCTCTGTCTCTTTTCTTTGAGACCAGGTCTCCCTGTTTAGTTCAGGCTGATCTTGAACTCACTATCTCACCCAGTCTGGCCTCAGACTCTTTGGGGATGATCTTCCTGCCTAGCCTCCCAAGTGCTGGGATTATATGTGTGCACCACCACACCTGGTTTGTATTTACGTTTTTTACCATTAAGTTAGAGTTCATTATGTAACCCAGATACAAGTCCTTAATCAGACATATGATTTGAAAATATTTTCCCCATTCTGGTTTTTTTCATTTTAACCTTCTTGAAGGTATCCTATAAAACACAGTTTTTAATATTAAGGAAGTCCACTTTATGTTTTTCAATATTATTATTTGTTTTATATCTATGAAACTGTTACTTGATCTAACATTATGATTTAGTCCTGTATTTTCTTCTAAGTATTTCATTTATATTTATGCAAATATATTTACATATTTTTATTTAAAATATAATACAAATATATTCATGTCATTCATATTTATATATATGATCTATTTTAGTTTTTGTGTCTAGTATGAATTAGGGGTATGACTTTATTCTTTGGCTATGGCTATGCAATTGTCCCAATATCACTTATTGGAAATACTCTTTCTCCACTGATAGAACTCAATAACTTTGTCAAAAATCAATTGATCATAGCTGGGCGTGGTGGTTCATGCCTGTCATCCCAGCACTCGGGAGGCAGAGACAGGAGGATTGCTGAGTTCAAAGCTTGCCTGGGCTACATAGTGAGCTCAGAGCCAGCCTGAACTACAAAGTGAGACCCTGTCTCAAAAAAAAAAAAAATCAATTGATCATAAACATAGGGCTTTACTTTTGGTTTCTCAAATATTATAGCTTTTATCTAGAAGTTCCCTCAAAGCCTCATGCAGTCATAGTTGGGGCTTTTCAGGGTGGTTAGATCTAGGGTTTGTGATTACAAAATTAGTCCGCTGATTGTTCCAGCATACTTCTAAGTGTGGACAATAGGCCACCCTGGGTTTGTGTGGCACGGGCCAAAAGGCAGGTATCCGGGAAGAGGTAAAAAGGAGAGGCAGGCTGATGCTGCTGTTTGCTGCTTCGTTTGTATCTTTTCTGGTTGTCATGGACTATTTTTCCTCTGCAATGCCCCTTTGCCATTCACCCTGCCTTGGAGCCAGCTGACTATGGACTGAAACCTCTACTGGCTGTGAGCTACGATAACCTTTCCTCCTTTAACTCTGGTGTTGAGTATTTTGTCTCAGCAATGAGAGAAGTAACATCTACTCTACTGGTTTGTTTGTATGTCCTTATGTTATTACTATACTGTCTTTATTACTATAGCTTTGTGGTAACTTTTTAAATCCTACATAGTCTTAAATTTTACTTTACATTTTTATTTTTTCTGATTGCCCACATCCTTTCAGTTGCCAGTTTTTGTTTTATTTTGAGACAGGGTCTCGCTTTGTAGTTCAGGCTGGCCCTGAGCTCACTCTGTAGCCCAGGCAAGCCTCAAACTCAGCAATCCTCCTGCCTCTGCCTCCCGAGTGCTGGGATTACAGGCTTGAGCCACCACACCCAGTATTGTTGTATATGGTTACCTGGGATTGAACCAGGGACTTTGTGCTTGCTAGGCAGGCACCAGAACCACTGAGCCCATCCATCGCCATTTTTAAATTCTTATTCTTTAATGTTTCTTAGATTGTTCAACTTGTGCTCCTTGAAACAATTCACTTGTTCAGGACCTTAATTGTAGTAGTCATTTTTTAGTTTTTTTTTTTCTTTCTTTTTTTTAGCCATTAATTTCTAGTACTTACATAAATTCATTCAACTATTTTTGTTTGTTTACATACTACACTTGGCATTAAATAGGTTTGAAGTGAATAAGACTGCTATAATCTGGGTTCTTCCTGGTTAAAATTATTTAGTAGTTCTCCAATACTTTTAGAATAAAGTTCAAATTCTTCAACTAGTTATATTTTAACCTTTTAAACATTAGGTTCTAGCAAGTTCTCTGCTATTTGCTTTTATAAATGCTGCATATAAACTGTCAGACTGGTATTAATTCTCTGAAAAGTTTGTCTGTAGCTGTAAAAAATTTGCAATAGTCCTTTTCATGTTAACATACTGCCTTGTACATTGCTAGTATTGGCTTATTGTAATACACATTTACAGAATGCCACAATTTTAATTAAATATTTCTAAACAAGATAAGGAATATTAAGGGAATGTATTGATATTTCATTGTAGAAGTAAAAAAGTTGAGATGTTTAAGTTATTTTATTATAAAAGTATCATAATTAGACCGCATGAAACTGGATCACAGCCTATCTCACAGACTATCTAAAAGAATAGTCTTTTTCTGGTCTTGGGATATGCCAAATATTTTTTTTTCCCTTTCATTGAGTTCATTGGTACATTTTAGATAAACATGATCAAATTCAGAATTAAGAATTTGTATCAATACATGATATATCTTGATTGTTATTTTTTCCCATTCCCCTGCCCTCCCCATAACCCCCTACTTTCTGATATACATAAGTTTTGTTTCCATTTTTATTTTGTTTTTATCATCAAATTATTTTTCCCATCTTTACTTTCCCCTCCCCCCCTTTCCTTTTCCCTTTGAACATTTTCTTACTATTTCACAATACCTATCATGCATTTTGGAACTCATTTACACCTTCAGTTTCTCATACTAGAGAAATAATACAGTATTTATACATCTGATCCTATTTATTTCACTTATGGGTATGTGTTAAAGGTACATCCATTTGTATTGAATTGTTTCTAATGTATTATTCTTATGGCTATGTAATATTCCTTTTTTTTTTTTTAACCCACATCTTCTTTATCCAGTCTCCAGTTGATGGGTATTTGGGCTGTTTCCAAGATTTAGCTATCATAAACTGCTGCTATAAACATGGATTACGTATGTTGCTGAGATATGAATCTTTTAATTCTTTCATGTGTATACCTAGCAGGGAAATAGCAGGGTCAAATGGAACTTTGAATCCTAGTTTTTTTCAGGAATCTCTATGCTAATCTCCACAGTGGTTGCACCAGTCTATATTCTCACCAACAGTGAAGAAGGGTCCCTTTCTCCCCGCAGCAGCCCCACCAGCGTTTATGATTGCTTGATTTCGTGATAGCAACCATTCTTTGTGGAGTGAGTTGAATCTCCGGTTTTTTTTCATATGCATCTGTCAGATGACCGGTGATGTTGAACATTTTTTAATATGTTTCTTTGCTGCTTTTATTTCTTCATCTGAAAAATGACTATTCATTTCAGATACCCGTTTTTTAATTGGGTCTTTATATTTGGAGGGGTCTGATTTTTTTTTTTTAAGAAAAATACAGTTTTTTTCCAGAGTTTTGTGAAGATTTAGAGTCAAGAAAAGTTCCTTGACTCTTGGCCTCACTCTAACACATTGGCATGGAATACCTGCTATATTGCCATGTGCCACTCTGTGCACTAGAGAGGCTGCATGGTAAGGTGCACACGGCTTCCCCTTGCATATTAGGGTGGATAAATACACTGAAATAGAAGTGAGGGAGATGCTTAAGACAGTCCAGGAATTGATGCTTTATCTCACTAAGACATACTATTAAGGTTGTCTTTTTCCTTTATGATTTATTCCATTCTTTAATGTAGAATAAGAAGTTTAGGAGAAATAATAGAAAAAAATAAATCTATGCTTTTTGAAACATTCAGTTTACTCTAACATGGAAAGAGCTAGGAAGCTGTCACTCCAATTTTCCTAACAAAAAAAACACAAACTAAAAATAAATAATTCTTCATAGAATTATTTATGAAATGATTGGAGTTATAGGTTTACCACTCCAAAGCACTGAAGAGGCAGATGAATTAAAAAAATTGCACTGCTTACCAGGAATATATCACAGCTGGGGCTGGGATGTAGCTCAGCGCTGCTGCGCCTGCCTGGCAAATGGCTAGGTCCTGAGTTTGATCTCTGGTACCAACACACACACACACACACGATGGGAGCACACAGGTCCTAACTGACTTGTTGCTGGTAACCAGGTCTGCCTGACTTGAAAGTTAAAATGTTGCAGGGACTGGTCTAAGGATCCTGCACACTTGTGTCGTTTTATGTCTAGGTGAGAGGCTACCTTCTTTTTAAAGCAGAAGATCTAAGAAAAACTACATCATGATTCTGGGAAACAATTGGTTTCAGTTTTATTGGCTTTCTCTATTTTTCCTATTTTCATTTGATGGATTCCCCCTCCCCTTTTCCCTCTTCCTCTCTCTGTTTCTCCTCTGCTTAGTTTATTTAACTCTTTTGGTTTCTTAGGATGAAAAACGAGGTTACTGATTGAGACCTTTCTTCTTTAACATAAGCATTTAGAACACATTTTCCTCTGTATTCCTGAAAATGTGATGTCACATAGTTTTTTGGTTTTGTGGGGAGAGTCTGAAGACAGGTCCCACTGTAAAATTCAGTCTGGCCTCAGATTCACTATGTAACCAGGCTGGCTGTGAACTCACAGCCATTCTCCTGCTACAGCTTCTCAAGTGCTGGAATTACAGGTGTGTGCCACCATGCCCTTCTATAGTTATTTGCATTCATTTCAAAGTATATTTTGTTTTTCTGGTAACAATATCTATGTCCCTGGGGTATGTAGAAATTTATGTTTAGTTTTCAAATATTAAGAGACTTACTGGATATTTTTCTGTCACTGGTCTCTAATTCTGTCAGAGAACATTCTCTGTATTATTTCAGGCTTTTTAAAAAATTTATTTTATTGATACATTTTATATACACATCATGATCACACTCAACATTGAGAATTTGTACCAATATATGACATGACTTAACTGTCATTTGTTTATTTCAGGTTTTTTAAAAAATTTCAGGCTTTTTTAACTTGCAGAGTTTTGTCATATGGCCCACAGTGAGATCTGTCTTGGTGAATATTCCATCTGTTCTTAAAAGAGTTTATTCCTCTGTTGTCAGGTGAAGTCTGTGAATACCTCATAGGCTGAATGCATATTGTTCATGTCTTCTATATCCTTACTGATTTTTCTGTCTAATTCTTCTGTTGAAAAATTTGGATTTTATATTTCCTATTTTAATTTTTACCAGTTTTTCCTTCATATCTTTTGAAGCAATTTAATATTTCAAGTACATTAAGAATTATTTCTTAATTTATTTTTTATTTAAAGGATGTTGTAATATCCATATGTAATTATTGTGATATGAACCTTGTAATTCTTTTGTGTATATCCCCAACCTGCCAGTATATTTAAAATAGGTTTCATGGGGCCGGGGATTTAGCTCAGTGGTTCTGGTGCCTGCCTTGCAAACTCAAGGTCCCAAGTTCAATCCCCGATAACCACTTACCACAATGCCAGGCGTGGTGGCTTAAGGTTTGCCTGGGCTACATGGTAAGCTCAGAGCCTGCCTGAACTACAAAGTGAGACCCTGTTTCAAAGAGAGAG
>PVIC010038356.1:0-17638 GCA_004025085.1 Thryonomys swinderianus | reverse complement strand
CAAGGACCTGAGTTCGATCCCCAGTTACCACATATAATGCTGGGCGTGGTGGCTCACGCCTGTAATCCCAGCACTCGGGAGGCAGAGACAGGAGGATTGCTGAGTTCGCAGCGGCTTGCCTGGGCACCATAGTGAGCTCAGGGCCAGCCTGAACTACAAAGCGAGACCCTGTCTCCAAAAAGCAAAAAAAAAAAAAAAAAAAAAAAAGTACATTGGCTAGTTTCCCAGCATTAGCTACTAATAAATCATTTGAACTCTATCTTTTGTTTGCAGGGTTGTTGTGGGGTATAACAGAGACACTTTTAAAGTTTATCTTGCCACCCCCAGGACTTCACAGAGGGAGAAGTGTCTCCTAAGGAAACATTAGTCTTCAACAAATCCAACACCTTGCTCCAGGTGATGGTTTATTTTACACACATACTAGGCATGACCATGATGCTCAGGTAGGTGACCAACCATTATTCTGCATTTTGCTGTGAAAGTGTTTTTTAGGTGAGATTAACACTGAAGTCAGTGGACTTCAATGAAAGTCTCTTGTCCTCCCTCATGCACATGGGCCTCTTTCAACCAAAGGGTTGAATAGGATGGAAGTCCAACCTTGCTGAAAAAGAGGGAATTCCACAGCAATCTTTGAACTTGACATTCAACATCAGCTATAGCCATACTGAGTCCCCTCTGCAGATTTTGGACTCGCAGTTTCCACTATTCATTTGACTCTATCTGGAAAATCCTGATCAATACAGACACCAGGGTTTGATTGTCAGAATGAAGCAACAGGGGCAGTCCTGCCCCCCACCTGGCCTGATCGCTAAGAAAACAAGATGATCACCTGCCCAGCAACAGCCTCCAGCCGGATCATCACTAAGCTCACTCTGATGATGGAACCTGAGCAACGAAAGGCCTAGAGAGACCTAGACTGCTCTCACCAGGGAGGGAGAAAATTATTCTTTCCAAATCACACATGGTCCTTGTTATATACCAGACCTTGTGCTACAAACAAGGGATACAACAACTACAAGAATAATACAGTTCAGTGAATCAAACATACAGTCTATTATAGGAAACCATACAATTCTAACAAGAAGAGAACACAAAATTTAAATTTCAGACACATTCAAATGGGGCAAATGTAGACTAGACAAAATATGGTAATGGTAGTAATCAGATATTTAGGCCTTATTACATGTGGACATCATTCTTAGTGTTTGAAGTTTATTGGTCTATTTTATGTTCACAGTGAACCTATGAAACAGAATCTGTTGCCATAACACTGAAAGATGAGGACACTGAGCCTCAGATAGGCCAGGCTAGGATCTGAACCCAGCCTGTGCAGTCTGTCTCCACGATTCCAACGGCTCTCTAGGAAGTAAAATTAGGAGACTGTTCATTCCAAGGCTAACTGTGGTCTACATCCTACTGGCCTTCCATAGTCCTTCTATAAATTTCAATGGTTGTCAATCAGCCGGGCTTCATTGGACCATTTTCTTCTTCCTTTACTTTTCTATTTTCTTTTTTGAGAATTCAGACAAAATGTATCTAATGCTGTTTAGGACTCTGCCATGTTGTCACTTTGTCAGGTGGCAAATTCAGATGCCAGAATCCAGAGAGACCTATGTTGTCACCTGGGTTACAGAAAGAACATCAAATTAATACTTTGTTGTTGTTTGTTTGTTTGTTTTGAGACACGGTCTCACTTTGTAGTTCAGGCTGGCCCTGAGCTCACTATGGAGCTCAGATAAGCCTCAAACTCAGCAATCCTCCTGCCTCTGCCTCCCAAGTGCTGGGATTACAGGTGTGAGCCACCATGCTTGGCACTGTGGTATGTGGTACTGATTGCTTATGGGTGTGAGTCACCATGTCCAGGATTGTTGTTTGTGGTTAACTGGGAATCGAACCAGGGACCTTGCGCTTGCTAGGCAGGCACCAGAAGCACTGAGCTAAATCTCCGGCCCTCATTATTTTGATCCTAGCTCATTCCCTGCTCATGAATTTTCTCCGTAAGTGACAGCCACACACCTACCAACATAAGACAGTTGCTAAACAGCAAGGATTGAGAGGATGTGAGACAGACCACTACTTCCTGCAGCCCAAATGAGCTGGGGACCCAGCACTGAGCCCCTGAAGCTTCCAAGAAGAGGGAAGCAGGCTGCAGAGCACGTCCTGCAGGACAATCTAAAGGAAGGCATTCTCGCCCCCAGTGGTTTTCCCACAGGCATTCATGGCGTCCTGGGGCATGTCACCTCAGCAAAGTAATGACGCTGCCACTTTGGTTTCCATGGAAACCAAACTGGGACAGGAAGAACAAGAGGCTCCTCAAGGTCATCAGTACAAGGACCGCAGAGACAAACACGGCTCCCTCCCCTCCTCCTCAGCACAGCGCAGCAGTGGCTCCTCCCCTCCAGCAGGCCTGGACTCTGCTAGACCTTTGCTCTGGGCGAGTGCTCCGGGGCGAGGAGCACCTGCCTGGGAGCCACTGGGCTCCTGGCTGTTCACTGCCTCCCACCGGCCTGGTGTCTGGATCCTGTGACGTCCCAAGTGTTCCAATGAACGAACAGCCCCTTGTTCTCCTCCTCCCTCCCACAATCCCCGAGCCTCTAAGTGCGTCATCTCCATTACTGGATTCAGGAAATGACTTCCTGGAGCCAGAGACTGCTGCCTGGAGGGCCTGCTGAGTGCTCAAAGGAAGCAGGCTTGGGCCAGATGCAGGACAGGTGCCGATGACCAGCAGCCCAGCGCCACGGCCTGCAGGCTCCCATCCCCTGGGGGCCTGCACAGGCACAGTGTCTCTGTTCAGCTCCTCCTTCCCGCTGCTCCTCCTGCCTCCCCAAAGCCCTCAGCCATCTCTAGGAAAAGACCCTTTCGAGGCTGGGCATGGTGGCTCACGCCTATAAACCCAGCACTCAGGAGGCAGAGGCAGGGGGATTGCTGAGTTCAAGGCTTGCCTGGGCTACATAGCTCTGGGCCAGCCTGAACTACAAAGTGAAACCCTTTCTTAAAAAAAAAAAAAAAAAAAAAAAAAAAAAAAAAAGACCCTTTGCCTCCCAGAAACCGGGACTCGGAGGAGGAAGCTGACCATTCCACTGGAGCCGTTTCTCAGCAAAGTGGAGCGCATCATGGTCTGGCCTGCAGAGCTGGGAGCAGTCCCTACTCAGCCTGCAGCAGGCAGACCCTTTCACCTGGTCATGGCGAGTCTGGGGTGCTTGGCACAGAAGCCAGAAGTTTCTGTTTGCCCTGAGGGCTGAGTATCCCAGTTAATGAGAACAAGTCCTCTCCTTCCCTCTTGGCTTCATTTGAGATCTTAGCTGCGCTTCACCCACTCGAGCCCGCTGTCCTCAGGCTGGCGCAGGTCTCTCCCTAGCTCTGCTTCCCAGATTTCTATGTCTGCAGCTCCAGCAGGCCTGAGGCGCAGCCTTGGGGAGACCCAGGGAACTGGCTACTCGTCATTTGTTGTTGGGACTACAGATTCAGGTATTTTAAAACAAAAACGCAGGAAACAGAAGTGGCAGCAACAGCCCAGGGGTAATGATGATTATTTTTATTATTAAGATCCAAGTGTGTCTGTTTCAGTTTCTAAGAGCAGCTGATCTATCCAGTGTGAAATTATAGGGCTGGATATAATCACATACCTTAGAAGATGCTTTGAAAAACTCAAACTACAAATCCTTTGTATTGAATTAGAAAAAGGGAGTGGGCACCTTACTGCCTCCACCTGATGGGGGGGGGAAGCCAAGTGTACATAGATGAGGGAGGTCTGTAGGGTCATAGCCAGAGTGTGGGGACACAGCCGAGGTCTAGACACTCTGCGGAAGTCCAAACGCACAGGAGGAGCTGACCTAAGAAGTACCTGAGCGTCCTGGAGGAGGCTCATCGCGTTACCATCACGATCCTAGCGGGAAACGGCATCCTCAAACAGGGTGAGGGGAGAGTTAGTAGAGGGCTCCCCGCAGACTTGTTCTCAGGAACTGAGGGTCCTGAGACGGGACAGAGACCCCTCACTTCCATACTGAAGGAGCCACCCACAAAACTCACGCGTGGACAGAGCAGCAGGGAGCAGATCCGCTCATAGATCCCACGTGGCAGGCTACGAGGGACGTAGAGAGGACCGTTTCTGGCCTTGCCCCCTCTAGTCCAGCAGCGGATGAACATCAGCACTGCGGTGACCGCGCTCAGGGCCACACGCCGCTCAGTTCTGCGGTGCCTCCTGCAGTCTCGTGGAAGGCCTTCCCGAAAGCACACGTGGGGTGCGGGTGGGGTGGCGGCGCCAGGCTGAATCCGAGTTCACGTGTCCTCGCGCCGCTCTGCCTTAGTCACTTTCCAAGTGGCTGAGACACAGTAAGCACCCGAAACCTAAAGGAGGGAAAGTTTGCTTTGGCTCAGAGTTCCAGAAGCTTCAGGGCACAGTTGGCCGCTCTGAGGCACGAACGGCATGGCAGAGGGGCGTAGTGGAGGGCAGCTGCCCCAGCACGGTGGCGAGGAAGAGAGAGCGAGGAGAGGAGCCGGGGAGATCCGCCGCACGGTCCTCAGCCCGAGACCAGCTCTCGTTCCAGGCACCTGCTCCCTCCTGTTTGTGGGGGGCGGCCTTGGCGGGGGACAAGAGCGTGTGGCCCACTGCTCGCTTTCCGCGGAGGTCGATGCAGCCGCCCTGCTCCTGGTTCGAGGCCCTGGTGCCGGATCCCGTGGCCCTCGGGACAGAGGGCAGAGGTGCCTCCCTTTCCCTCCTCCGGTCACTGAGAACCGGACTCTCAGCGTCGGGTGTGCACTGGTGACTCACTGACATACCCCTCAGCGTCCCGACCGAGTGGAGGGGACTCGCCATTCCTGTGACAGCTCATCTTGATTCTGGAGGGCCTATAGCTCAACAACCCTCGGGGCCCCTTCCAGAAACACAGTGCTTTGGCGCGCGGAAAGACAGCTGTGATTTCGAGAGCTGGGCTCTTGCTACCCGTGGTTGGCTGCAACTGGAGGTGCTCTGGACTTGCTCTAGCTTAAAATTATAGTTTTTGTATAGAAATAAGCTTCGTTCTCATTCTACTTCCCGTCTGAAAGATGAAGTAACAACCTGTAAGAAGGTCCTTGCTGAGTTCAAGAAGAGACTCAGACTGTGCACGGATCCTGGCCAGGAGCTATCCAAGGCCTGTTCTGAGGAGCTGCTTCCACGTCACACGCACATCCGTCGTGCCAGCCCTGACCCGGACATCTAGAGGCCAAGTCCGAGAAGAAATCTACCGTCTGAGAGAACAGAAGGGGCTAAGATTTGTTTGAGACACTGAGCCGGTACGGGGGAGAAGCGACGGTTATCCCCAGTCCCTCGTGCCAGGGCAAGGCTGTGTTAACGGCCCCATCTCTGAAGCAGACACGACAGCACTTTTCTCAGGCAGAAGCAACCTGTGGTGGTTTGAACGCGTCCCTCCAAAATGCAGGTGGGGCCAACCTGAGCGTATGGGGAGGTGAGGCCTCGAGAGACGATTGGGCTGCGCAGGGTCCTCCTTGTGAATGGAATTAGATGCCTTAAGTAGGTGCTCGGTGGAGGGAACGTTTTCTTCTCTCGCCCTTGTATCTTCCTTCATATCAAGCCCAAGCTCCTCCCACTGCTTTCAAGGCACCACTGTGGAGGCAGAGATGAGGCACTTGGTGGACACTGAGCCCACTGGCACCTTGCTCTTTGGCTCTCAGCCTCTAGCACTGTGTGAAAATCAATCTCTGTTTCGTTTGACTCCGTCTCAGTATCGATTCCAGTAGCCTGATGGACCCAGACAGAGTGACTGACAGGCCATCAGCAACCCATACCCACCACTGGGGCACGGAGGCCCCCACTGGCCATGCTCCCAACTGTGCCCTCAGCAGCAGGCACTGGGAGCACGGGCACAGCTATCCACGGGAGCTGCCTGGGGTGGCCTGGGCACTGGCAACTTTAGAGGCCAAACTGTGGAAAGAGAGAAGGGGGGGCTAAAAATCACCCCTTAGAGACTCGCTAAGGACCAGGAAGAAACTGCCATCCCCGGGAATCCTGAGCGCGAGAGGGCAGTGAGAAAAAGCAGTGGGGGGGGGACCTGCAGGGAGGGAGGAAGCGGAGCAGCGTGGCATCTCTTTGGCCCACAGGTGGCACCGCAGGCTGAAACAGGCCCTACGCCTCCAGCGGTAGAAAGCCCTGCCCACAGCCCTCACTCCTGGGAACGGCCATCGGTGTTACTGTCCAGCGGCTTTGTGGGTGAGGGCACAAAAGGGCAACTACAAGAGTACGCGACCTATGCCCCGGCCTGGTGCTCCGTTTCTGCTCACCTGGGCTGCCAGCCAGCTGTGTGCTGAACACCTATCGCCACTCAGCCTCCAGCTGGCATCACTGCCGGCCTCGCTCAGGTTCCTGGCCCGCAGGACCCCAGGAGGCCTTGCCAATTCTCACCCGAAGCTCACGCCCCACCTCGGTCTTCCGGTACGCCGCAGAAAGCCTAAGCTTGCCAGCACCCACCTCCCTCTCCCCGCCTGCCAGTCACAGCCGCCAGCCTCTCCCGGGCAGCTTGTCCACGGTTCAGGTGGGGCTTTGCCCCTAGGAGGCTCTCATGGGTCGTGCTCTAGCAAGCCCGGAGCAGCGAGTACTGGGGAGAGCACTTCTGCCTCTCTCAGGTTTCCAGCCTTTTCCTGACACCCCCTCCTGAGACCCTCTGCCGCAGAGAGAAAGAAGTAGCCATGTTCTTGGAAAATGGTTTCTGAGGCTCCTGGTGGTACTTGTTCTAAGCTGCGTGCCCCATGGAGGGGCTGACTTGGCCCACTTTTTTACACTTCAGTCTTGTCTCGGACAGGGGCACGGCCCCGTCCTGGGGACAGGCCAGCCAGCCTCACCAGCTGGGTAGCTGACCTCAGGGTCATCTCTGCGGATGTGGGCTCTCCCGCCTGTCAACCCAGGGGAGGTGTCTTGCTTCTTGCCTATCGTCCTCCCCCAAATCATGTTCAGTTGTTACAAGAATCATGAACTTGGGGGACTAGATATGGTCTTAGCTACTACTAATGTCCTTTCCTTAGATTTGCCTAAGATAAATTGGAAGGTAGTTTCTTTAATTATATCCTCTAAATGAAAAAAAATAAATGAGTAGTCAGTCAAACCCCAGGTACTCCCAGGTTCCTGGGCTAAAGCTGTTTCTAGTCCTTGACCTTGGATGCTGGGAAGAATAAACATAGACAAGGTCAGAGAAGTGATACATGCTAGAAATTATAATAACGAGGCCCATGCCACTGCAAGGGGACTGAAATACACTGTGGAGCTGTGCCTCTTAGAATGTGGTCCACGGATCAGTGCAGCGTGATCTGCATTAAAAATTCCAGATCCACTGATTCAGTCTGAAAACATAGGCATCATTGGTTGAGAGGTCAATGGAAGGTTATGAGCAAAGAGATAAACTCCATAAAATTTGGTCACTTCGGGTTCATTTTATGGAGTGATTTTTAAAACTGGAGAACAGACAACTGATTATTATAAGACTCAGGTTCTGAACTAAGTCACCAACAGTGCAGACAGAGCAACACGAGGAGTCAACGCAAGAGCTTCTGGCTTAAATGACTGAGTGAATAAAGGATAATGGTGGAATTCAGAAGCGGTTTGGAAGGAAAAGCATTAGCTGCTCTAAGCAGATGGAGTTGAGAGGCCTGTGGGCGCTGCACATGGAAGTTGTCTGTGGGGAAGGTGAAGGGAGGGATGTGGAGCTCGTGATATAAATCTAAATCAAAGATCCGATCCGGGTAGGTCTGAAAGATTCTGCTTAGGGTGGGGGCATTTTCCCAGGAAAAAATGTGAGAGTGAAGAAGAAATGTGGAGTATCAACATCAATGGGCTGGGTGGAAGAAAAGTTGTCCATTGAATGGGGCTTATTATTTAGAAAAGTATTTTGGTGTCTCTTTATATAAGTTTATATTTTAACAGGACAGAATGTCCTGGTGAATAGTGACTGGAAAATATGGCTCCATAAAAGCGATATCCTACCCAGGCTCTTCCATGGATGAACCCAGTAATCACAGTGAGGATGATGCTTTACCCACACGAATGCCCTCGTTAGGGGCAGCGGGACCGAAGTCCGAAGCTGGGTGGAGGAACACTTGTATTATCACTGATATTGAGGGGTGTGGATATAACAGCCCCATTCAAAGGCCCAGGGCCCTTCACATTGAGGAAGTAAATACTCCTTCAGTAAAATTGCCTTGTTGGCCAGGCGTGGTGGCTCACGCCTGTAATCCCAGCACTCGGGAGGCAGAGACAGGAGGATTGCTGAGTTCCAGGCTTGCCGGGGCTACATAGCGAGCTCAGAGCCAGCCTGAACTACAAAGTGAGACTCTGTCTCAAAAAAATAATTGCCTTTAGTCAGAAATGCCACTAGCTGACCTTTTCAGCCGTGAGTGTAAGAAAAATCAAAAAGATATTTTAAATGTACAAAATAGAAGCCACTTTTCTACACTTCACACAGGCATGGGGGCAGAAGGGGTCTTCGTTTTAAATGTCTCTTGGCTGAAAATAGATTTTCCTTCTCCCTCTTTATGTGCATGTTGTCGGTAATAATTCACAAAGTATTTTTCTGTTTATTCAATAGTTCCATTTCCCCACTAAATATTTAACCACGATCGTACTTTAAGAAAAGAACATTTACAGAGTGCTTTACTGCAGGCCAGATCTTAGTGTATTATGTGAACAAACCCATTGGTTGTGCATAATCACAGACAAATGTTTTTCCTGTATTTTTTGTTAGGTTGTTTGTTGTTGTCTGCGGCGATCATCTCAGAGTAAGGTTCAGAGGCCTGGATGGAGAAAGTGAGGTGCAGAGTCACCACAAAGACTCCAGGGAGGTTTCGGAGAATACTTCTGCTTTTATAGAGAGTTACATACACTTATATAGAGAACAGAGAAAGGGTATGGCTACAATGTGGTTAGCTCTGATTGGTTGGATGGTATAACCCAGTTGAAACCTTGTGATGTTATCTTCTAAATTGGCTCTGGGTATGTGGGGGAGTGTCCTTGAGAGATTCCTGGCAGAGTGGTCCACGAAGCACAGTCCAATAGCCTGAGGGCCCTGGAAAAAAAAGCAGGATGCTGCTGCCATCATTTGTAGCTTCTGTAGCCTTGTGGCACCTGTGGGAGCCAGCCCACTAGGCTTCCCCACCCAGGCACCACTTGTGGGGACTCAGAGTGTCCTGTTGTATTCTCCTTGACCCTGGGTGGTGATGGTGGGGACAAGGATGAACACCTAATATGGTTAGCTCTTGGACAAGTGACGGAGTCATGACCAAGGGGGAGGAGGAGTCATCCTGCCAGCTATAGGTAGTCTCTACTATGCATGGGAGAGAGTGTGCTTAATCTCCATCTTCCTTATGGGCTCTCATAGCGTGCTGAGATGTATGTGTGGTGCACTTAACCCAGCCAGGCTTGAATTTCCCCTTCACTTTATTTATTTATTTATTTTGAAACAGGGTCTTGCTTTGTAGTTCAGGCTGGCCCTGAACTCACTATGTGGCCCAGGGAAGCTTCAAACTCAGCAATCCTCCTGCCTCTGCCTCCTGAATGGTGGGATTACAGGCATGAGCCACCACACCTGACACTGTGGTATGTGGAATTGATTGCTTGTAGGTGTGAGTCACCACGCCCGGTACTGTCGTATGTGGTTACCAGGGATCTGGACCCCGGAACCAGGATCCTGAACCAGGGACCTTGCACTTGGTAGGCGGGCTCAGGACCACTAAGCTAAATCTCCAGCCTTTCCTTTATTTTATAGAAGAGAAAAACGCAGGGTGGAAAGGTCAAATGACTTCACCAAGGTCAGTGAGGAAGGAGATTCACACAGGATTCATACCAGGTAGCAGGGCTTCCAGGCCTGCTCCCTTGCCTGTTATATTTTATATTTTCTGTTCAGAGGACCTACCAGTTATTAATAAGTTCAGGTTATTGAAGCTCTTTTGCATTTCTCAGAGGGAGCCAAACGTAGTCAACAACTACAGACTGACACCAGGGATTATGATAAATAAACAATCAGTGAAGCAGAATAATTCATGAATGTCCTTTCATGCTATCAGGTGATGGGAGTTTTATAATAGATGTACATTTCATTACACAGTTCTGCATATTTATCACTTAGATGACTTTCGCCTGTCTAGTCTTACGGAGATAATAGATTCAGAGGTTGGGAAGTGCACGTTCTCAATATTCCCCATACAAGAAAGCAGTGAAAGACCAGTGACGCATTTTTAATGAATGAGTCAAGTAATGAAAAGAGCTCAGAGGAGCTGCTTTTCGCTCACAAAAACATTCCCAGTTATTCTTCAGGCTCTCCGAGTTGGGAATCTAAATCTAAAATATGTATCAGGGCTTGGTTTAATTTTTCTTTTAGCATAGATTTAAATACATTTTTATAACTTCTGGAAAGATGTGGACATATGGACATGAACATCGTGTGAAAGAATCCTACAGGCTTCATAGTATTATGAGGCACTTTATGAATACATAAAGATGAAAATTTCCTGCCTGAGCTGATCTTTGAGCCTCAAGTCTGCGAGTGGAGTTTGTCTGTGGTCCAAAGTCCCCTGCCAGCATTCCGAAGGCTCCCTCTTCCTGTCCTCTTTTCCTCCCTCCCACCTTTCTCCTTTCAGGATCTTCTCAGGTATAATTCCTGTCTACTAGATAATGTTTGCTACTGAGTGTCACGGAATGTGGTGATCAAAACCCTTCTGCTGAATGTCGTAGGAGGACTTCCGGTTATGGAGCATTTAACAATTTAGAATGATCCAGGTGAGGATAAAAACTTTTCAAACTACCTTTGAAGGCAGTTTTAATTCTTGTGAGTAAGCTAACAAAATTTGGGAAATGAGGAAGGAAACCCCAGGAGCAGTCTGAGGCCTAGAGTGGAGGTGCCAGGAGCTGGAGTCCCTTCCTGCCTGGGGGTACGAATTGATTTTATTTACGTGCTCTTCTCCCATGATGAACACAACTATTATTTACTGCAAACATGCACTAAAAAATAAAAATTTGAAAAGAGGAGTGGGTGCTAGAGGAGTTTTATTGCAGGGTGTGGTGAGCCCTCTTCCTACTGGCTACTTGAAAGGCTGCGCTGAGCACAGAAGCGGTCACCCTCGAGGAGACAGCAGACCAGCTGCAAGCTCCCAAGCTCTGACCCGGATGCAGGCGGGCCCTGGTGTGGCCGCCCTAGATGCACAGGGGAAGCAAGTGTGAGGACTCTGGAAGACAGTGATATTCTTCAGGTTTCCAAGTTACTTTACCCAACAATCAAAAATAATAGTCAGCACACAGTGAGAGACAAGAGGCCTAAGGAGAAAAGAGGCGAAGAGAAAAAACTAAGCAATAAAAAATGGGGTCCCTGAAATGGAAAATGTTGGATGTGAACTTGAAAATATCTCTGCAGGTATGTTTAAGATGATAAAAGATCATACGGAGAGTTTAGGTCAAGAAATGCGACTATTTTTAAAAATGGAATATTCCAGAAATGAAAATTGTGTAAGTTACTTTTAAATCTCATCGGATATTTTTAACAATAGGCTAGTTCTGCCTATTATTAATCTTACTGATTATTAAAATTACTGATTGTATGGATTGGTGAGAAAATGCTCAGCATGAATCAGAATGAGCAAAGGAATAAATAAGTAAGTGTAAAAACAAAGATAATGTAGTCAAGAGGGGGGGATAGATGGGGCACAGAGGAAGGGACAGACAGAAAATGCCTGCTAGGTGATTCAAAGTCAGGTATTCAGTTTGGAATAAACCTTACTTGTCAATTTTCTAATATGTTGTATCTCACAACACAAAAGGTTTTTTTGTTGTTGTTGTGTTTTGTTTTGTTTTTGTTTTTGTTTTTAGACAGGGTCTTGCTTTATAGTTCAGGCTGGTCCTGAGCTCACTATGTAACCCAGGCAAGCCTCGAACCCAGCAATCCTCCTGCCTCTGCCTCCCAAGTGCCAGGATTACAGGCTTGAGCCACCAAGTCTGGCATGTGATATGTGGCATCGATTGCCAGTGGGCGTGAGCTACCACACCCAGTACTGTTGTATGTGGTTACCGGGATCGAACCAGAGACCTTGGACTTGCTAGCAGGTGCTGGAACCACTGAGGTAAATCTCTGCCCCCACAAAAGTTTTTATTAAAAAAAAAAAAGCAGGTAGAGAAACTGAGAAAGAAAATGGGAAAAACTTTACATGGGAGATTAGGAAGTTGGTGTTCCTAGAAAACACACAGAGAATACCAACTTACTTATTACTGCTTATTTTTTTAATTGAGTAATAGCTTCATCCTATTCATTACTTACTATGCTTTATTTTTTATGTATGTATGTATGTATGTATGTATGTATGTATTTATTGAGACAGGGTCTCGCTTTGTAGTTCAGGCTGGCTCTGAGCTCACTATGTAGTCCAGGCAAGCCTCGAACTCAGCAATCCTCCTGTCTCTGCCTCCCAAGTGCTGGGATTACAGGCGTGAGCCACCACGCTTGGCACTGTGGTATGTGGTATTGATTGCCAGTGGGCATGAGTCACCACGCCCAGCATTCTATGTGGTTACCGGGATCGAACTCAGGACCTTGTGCTTGCGAGGCAGGCAGTGGAACCACTGAGCTAAATCTCCGGCCCCTATGCTTTATATTTTTAAGATGTACATAAATTGCCTATGGTTATTTCGCTTTTAAAATTTACAAATTCATTTTAAAATGATAAAAAAAACATGTATGTACTCATTAGAAGTTCATTAAAATTTGATCTGATAGCCATTGACTGCCAGATGTGTGAGAAACCCTTCTTTATAAGTAACAGAAAAACAGGTAAAAGGAAATTAAGGGGAAAGCAATGGGAGAAATATAATAATACCCTCTAATATCTCAAATATAGGTCCTCCTTTGGTCCATTAAACAACAAAAAATATATAAAACAGAGGAACACTCAACAGTAAATAATTCCTGAAAACTTAAAATACAGAATTAAAAAGATTCAGCATAGGGATTCTTTTTAAGGAGTAAATATCTCAGAAAATAAAAACAAAATGTCAAAGATGAGGGAGAGGAGAGTGAAAATCACATAAATTGAAGATCAAAAGTCCCCAAATCCAAATCACAGGTGTTCAGAAAGGTTTGAGAAGAAAATATATAAAAATAAGAACGTCTTAAACCCTCGAACTGGCGACCAACATTTGAGACTGAAAGGCCGCAGGGCATGGTGTGCACCTAATCCCAGCTCCTGAGGACACTGGGCAGAAGTGCGAGCATCCTTTCCTGGCTGGGACTTTAGCCAGGCCCTCGGGCCAAATCTACAAAAGAAAGTGAGAGAAGGACGGAAGTGCGGGGCAGGCCCTAGTTTCACCCCTCAGGAAGGGCAGGAAAGTGGAGACCCCGAGACTCATGTCACGTCCCCCTGCGGGAGAATTCAGAACACGGCGAAGAAAAGAAGACCACATGTTTCCCAAGTGGAAAATGATTCATGTGGAACATCGACAAACAAACACAAGGGCTCTCAGACTTCTCAACAGCTTGATTTGCCGTAGAAAACAAAAGCAATACCATCAAAATTACAAGGCGAATTGATTTTCGCTTAGACTTCTGTTAAGCCAAACCTACGAGTGTAAAAGAATATTCTTAAAAAAAAAAACACGATATGTTCTGATGTTCAAAGTTGGTGAAATCACTGGCCCCAGCGAGAGCGTGGGGAGTCTGCGGCGCTCTGCCAGGCGGCTCCGCTGCGCTCCGTCCCACGCAGGTGCAGAGGGGAGCAGGTGTCGTCAAGGTGTCCTTGGACCCCCGCAGGGCGCCCTGCTGCGTCCCCCTCGCGGCCCTGCGCTGCGTGAGGCTTGTCCCCCAGCGCAGCTGAGCAGGGAGGCGGTGGAAAGTTCCGGGGCTGGTTCCCTGCAGCTGGGAGGTTCTGGTCTCTGGGCGACGCCCTGGAAGGAAGCGCGGGACGCTGCCTGGCTACAGGCTGCAGCTGCACAGCAAAGCGGTCCTCCTAGTCAGCTGATCTTCCCAGGTGCACCAGGGCGCAAAGCTAATAGGCCCTGTGTGTTTGTGGTGTGTGTGTGTGGGGGGGGGCACACTGAGGGGCAGGGACCCGCCACAGCACTATGAAGAGTGTGAGCCTCATAATCTTTCTGAGGTCAATACAACATAATATTTAAAATGGAAAAATCAAGAACTAAAGTAAATAACATTCTATATTTAGAAATAGGTCAGTAAATATCACAAGCATCGCCTAAAAGGTTGGCTCTGGATAGAAATTAAGTAATGAATGGGAATTGCTGCTTTATTTTAAAGAGTCTTGTGACTCTATTTGACTTAAAAAAAACTATTTGAATTATTTTAATTACCGGAAATGTTGTTACAGATGGCAATTGCTGGGAGCTATTAGACTAATTCTCACAGCTCTGTGAGCACACTACTGCCTCTCACGTACACGATTGCTATGGTTTGCCCCTCACAAAATAAAGACAATTTATTTAATAATTTAAATACATGAAATGACCCTTAGAAATTAAGTCCCGTAAGAAAGCCATATTTTAGTTCCTCAAATTTTTATTTGAGCTATCTTACTCATCTTTTTCCATGGCCGATTCCCAGAAAAATGCTTCTCAGTGGTCACTAATCAGCTTCCAGTGTTCGCTGCTATGGCTCTGCTCTTAAAACTGCTTTTTTGGAAAGCGGGGCGGGAAAAGATGAGAAAGCACGGGAAAGCAGAGTGCGCCTTCCCTACAAGACCTCTGAATGAAACTGACAACATCGCCCTCTGGTGGTCTCTTAAGATACTAACTCCGTGCAGTAGGCGCATCTGGCCTGGATGGATCTGAAGCTCGTAATTTCCAGACATTTTTAAAAACTGATTTTACTGATACATTTTATACATACATTATGATCACATTCAACACTGGTAAGAATTTGTACCAGTGCATGACACATTTTGATTCTCATTTTTCCCATTCCCTTGCTCACCCTACAACCCCCTGCCCCTATATACATAAGTTGTTTCTTTTTTACCATCAAATTTTTTTCTTTCCCTTTACTTACCCCTGAACCCCTCCTTTCCCTTTGAATATTTTCTTATTTCACAGTACCTATTATTTTGGAGCTCATTTACACTTTCAGTTTCTCATAGTATAGAAGTTATATGGTATTTACACATCTCTGACCTATTTATTACATTTGAGTATGTCCTCAAGGTATGCCCATTGAGTATACATGACTCAAATTTATCATTTTTTATGGCAGAGTAATACTTCATTTTATTTTTTTAAAACCACATTTTAACTAGTCTATTGATGGACATTTGGGCTGTTTCCAAGATTTAGCTACACAAACAGCTGCTATAAACATGGGTGCACATATGTCACTGTGATATGAATTTTGTAATTCTTTTTTGCATATACATAGCAGAGAAATAGCAGCTAAATGGGACCTCTAATTCTAGTTTTTTGAGGAATCTCCGCACTGATCTCCACAGTGGTTGCATCAGTCTACCTTCCCCACCAGCATTTGTTATTGATTCTGTGATAGCAACCATTTTTTCAGGAGTCAAATGCAATCTCAGCGTTGTTTTCATCTGCATCTCTTTAATGACCAGTGATGTCGAACATTTCTTCATGTTTCTTAGTTGCTTTTATTCTTCATCTAAAAAGTGTCTGTTTCAGATGCCCATTTTTTATTTGGATCTTTAATTCTGGAAGGGCTGATTTAAGTTTTTTATGTACTCTAGATAGTGTCCTTTGTCTGAGAAACAGTTGATAAAATTTTTTTCCATACTGTTGGCTGTCTTTTGGCTCTCCTGATGGTTTCTCTTGCTGTGTAGAAGCTTTTTAATAAGACGAGATCTCAGTTGATTCCTTCTACTGGGCCGAGGTTTTATGCATCAAGTCTCTCCTTACACCAATGTGTCCAAGAGTTCTACCTAACCTGTTTTCCAGCAGGTTTTGTGTTTCTGTTTTAATATTTAGGTCTCTGATCCACTTTGATTTTAGTTTAATGCATGGTGAAAGAAATGCCTCGGCACAGGCACAGGCATTTCTGTACTATTGGGCTGAGCTTAGGAACACTAACAAAGTTTATTAGTTTCAGCTTCTAGGGGCCCCTCTCTTACTAGCCTACAAACCAGTGAAGAAATAGAGAACTGGAAGTTTCTAAGAAGTGCTGCTGAGAACATCATGGAAGCGACATAATCAGGTAACTTGCTCCTACTGTATTAGGCCATGGGGGGGGGTTCTCTCTGATGATGAGATCTCAGCCATGAGGGAGCCTCCCTCCTGTGCTTGCTGGCCATGCACTTCTCATTGCTTCCATCACTAGCGTCCAGAGAACAAGTTCAAATCCTGCTCAGAGAGCTCTGCACACACCTTGGCTGGCTCTTGTGCTTGTTCTGCCCTCTTACATGTCCTGTCTGTCACTGTAGTGTGGGCTATAGGTGAGCTGAACTGCTGCTAAGGAACAGTGCCTTCCCTGGGCTTAGGCAGAGCCTGGAGGATGGTTCTATCCCAGACACTGGCCCGTTCACCTTGTCAGCTTGACTGGATTGAGATTCCTGGAGAGGGGACTGGAACAGGGGAGCCTTATCCTCACATCAGCTGAGCCCTCTGATGACCACAGCGGATGTGCGGTGAGGGTGGGGCCCGGTGGAGGAGGTGGGGCCCTGGGCCTGCTCCCAGCACTCTCCTCTGCTCTGCTTCCGACCGACCAACACAGTCAAGTGAGCAGCTGCTGCGGTTCACTGTGCCTTTCCACTCTGAGGCGCCTCCCTTGCAGCTGGCCCACTTGGAACGCGACCTGGAAACCATGAACAAAATGAACCTTAAAGTTGTAGTAGGTATTTTGTCTCATCACTGGGAAAGCTGCCTAAAGCACAATGGAGGCAGGAGTGCCTTGCTGTGCTTCTGACTTGGCTTTGCTTCTCTCTTCCTACACACTACCTGGAAGTGCAAGGCAGAGGACGTGACCCAGGAATCACCTGAGCCCACAGCAGGAAACGCACCTGTTTGGAGGTTAATGTAGATCTTGGTGGAGTTAGTTCAGCCTAACCTAGCCTATCAGCCAGGAAGGCGGGCTGCACTCTGCAGCTGTGTGTCCCAGCCCCGGGCCTCCTGGGTGAGGATTCCTGGTATTGGAAGACGCCAGTGAGCCAGCAGTTATTATAGTGAGGCAGTCTGTGGTCAGCAGGGGTTCTTGACTGAGGCGCATTACTTAGATATTCTGGGCCTCAGCTCCTTAACTTGTTAAACAATAAGACCAGTACCTCACATAACTTGCTGGAAAGACTAAGTATCAGCATTAATGTAAGCAAAACATGCCAGGCAGCCTATAGCAGCCAATTCAGTAAATTATTGGAGCTACTAGCATCTATCAGTATAATCACCATAATGTCTTCTCTGGAAGAGAAGTTTATTCATAATGAGGTTGACTCAAGGCTAGCTTGAACTATACAGTGCAACCTTGTCTCAAAAGTATTACTCTGCCATAAAGAATGACAAGATCGATCCATTTAGGTGCAAATGGAGACATCTGGAGGATATACTAATAAGTGAAATCAATAGATCACAGATAGACAATATCCGGATCTTCTCTTTGGCATGAACACCTGTAGATGCAAATGAGTTCTAGAAAGTAGGACAGCTTTTATAGAGTGGAATATTTCTATAGGA
>PVIC010038355.1:0-17656 GCA_004025085.1 Thryonomys swinderianus | reverse complement strand
TCTTCTTTAATGAAGTCTTTCACTGAGGACAGTATCTCTGTTTTGATCTCAGAGATGAGTTCTGCTTTCCATTTTACTAGATCTGCTTTAGTTACCATCTCCAAGAGTCCTGGTGTTTGAGTTTCAGTTTGCCCTATTTCCCTTTTCTCTGAATTTCCCTCTGGTGGTGATCTTTGTGTCTGGTTTTTTGTGTATTTTCTCATTTCTACTTTTTCTTTGTTTTTAATGCTCTTCTTTGTCTGATGACAGGACAATGTTTGTTGCAGGTCTCTTTCTATTATCTGGGGCCCTTTGGAAGCAGCACTTTCCTGGGGGGTCCCCTTTGAATCTGTAATAACCCTTGAGAGTTCTCACTCCTGACACATCATGGTAGGTATTTGAGCAGAACAATCACATCATGTTTGTTACCATAATACAATAAATGCCAATATCAGTATTAAACATAGTAAATAAGACAAAAAAGGTTTGTTAGATTCTGTAGTGGATACTTTGAGCTTACGAGTTACCTCTATGTCTGACTCCTCACTGCACAGCTCTGGGATACAGTGGGCTGCTGGGCGGCCTTCAGTTCACTGGAAATGGACTGCACCCTGCAGCCGGGTCTGCGTGCTGCTCCCTCAGTCCACTGGAAGCAAGGCATGGTGGGGCCGCATCTGCTGGGTCCGTTCTGCCCGTGGCTGGTCCCTCAGTCTGCTGGAAACATGGCACGGCGGGCCCGGACCTTCTGGGTCCGGTCTGCCCGTGGCAAGTTCCCCAGTCCACTGGAATCACGGCAGGGCGGGCCCGGAGCTGCTGGTTCCAGTCCGTCCGCCGCAAATTCCCCAGTCCGCTGGAAACACGGCACGGCGGGCCCGGAGCTGCTGGATCCGGTCCACCCGCCGCACGTTCCCTCTGTTCTTCTATTTCAAAGACTTTTATTTGTTTACTGACCTTGTCTCATGCCCAATTTCATTGATTCATGCTCCTACCCAAATAAATATTGAAAAAGCATAGTTCATCACCATCAGATAAATATTGATATTGCTTTGTATATAGGATAAAGCCCATGCAAAGAAACAGGCAATAATATCAGAACTTAGTACATATTTAAAATAACAATCTACCTACTTTTGTGGTGACTACTCATTTTTTAACCTCTCTGATTTGCCATATTCACTCTGATTATTCCTTCCTAGCTTTTAGACATCATGTACCTTTCAGGCTCTGAGCAAAATATCTGTTCTAGTTGTTCATGTCCTCAACAAACCTAGGTAGTAAGTTCTTCCCTTGTCTGTGTTGTTAATTACAATATCCATTTGTGTCTTTAGGTTTTGGGGTCCCTTCCATATTTGTCTGAAATCTTAAGATTGATAACTTTGTGTTGTTCCTTTTTGCAAACTCAGTACTAAAAGAATTGAAGCTCCAAAATGATCTATAACCATGAAAATAATTTAATACATATGAGTAAATTAACTATTTCAAGGTTATGTACATATAACATAAAAGATAAGCTTGAATATAGAAAACAGAAAGACAAAACAAAGAGTTAAATTTTTAGATCTAACTTGTAATATTTGGGTCATTTTAAGCATGTCAAATTACCTGGCTTACCTCAGTTTGCAAGCAAGGGGATAGTTCAGAATTGGGAAGAAATATTCAGAACATATATATAAAACAAAAGACATATTTAGAATATAAGAAAGCCCCTTACTATTCAATGTGAACAAAACAATAAAGATGGATAAATGATTTGAACAGATATTTCACTTACAAAAGAATATATGAATAACAAATAAGTATAGAAATAAAACACTGATATCTTTGAACATTAAGAAAATGCAAATCAAAATGAGATATCATACACATCCATTACAGTTAACACTGAAGAAGTAATAAAAAGTCTGACTATGTCATATGTTTTGGGTAGGTGGGATGAGTGGAGGTCTTATTCCCCACTGGTGAGAAGATGAAATGGTGCCATGACTTTAGTGAAAAGTTTGGCCTAAAGAGTCATAAAGAGTCTGATGTATACTCACTCTACAACTATTTTATCCCTGAATATTTGAACAAGGGAAGCAAAAACATACATTCATTCAAAGACTTATACATGATCATTCACAGAAGCTTTATCATTACACAGAACTAGATACAATCCAAATGCCCATCAGGATTTATATAAAAAAGCCAATTGTGGTAGATCTCTATAATGGACAATAACTCAACAAAAAGGAGAACTCAATGTATAGTAGATCAATATTGAAATCATCATTGATTTCACTGCACAAGAAGTCAAGTAAATCTGTTCATACTCTACATTTCAATTGTATAATATTATAGAAAATTCAAGTTAACTGACAGAAAACAAATCAATAGTTTCAAGAGAATGGGAGGAAAGAAAGATTCTAAAAAGACATGATAAAATGCATGAGAATGATGACTATATTCTCTATCTTTATTATAGGAGCAGTTTCACAATGGTATGTATATGTCAAAATAAATCAGACTGTTCTATATGTATACTTACTTTGTAGTTAGTTTTTAAACTTGAAAACTATAAAGGATCAAGCAAATTGGCAATATATATATATATATATATATATATATATCATTTTTTAATTATTTTATATGTGTAAATCATTCTCTTTAATAATTCAAGTTAAATTAGAATTATGTGACCATTATAGTGCCACCTATAAGGAATTAATGGGAAAAGGAACAGGGCATTAAAGCACAGTCTAGGCCAACACTCCACACATGAAGTGCTGTAGCATGGCACAGATCCTACATGGAGCTTGTTTTCATGATGGATGCCATATAAAACCAGGTGGATGATATGAGAGTCAGAATTGCATTTGTAGTCAGAGAACTAATGAAAAGAGACAGGTGAGCTTCTGGGGAGAAGCTAAAGCCTCCAACCTGGAGGTCTAAGCTCTAACACATGTATCTCCCTAATCCTCAGGCCATGCCCTGTGCTGAATGCTGGCCCACTTATTTAACTTGTAAACATGGCATAACACCTATGTTTAGGTGAGGGATGAACAGAAAGGGAGGGAGGGAGGGAGGGAGAGAGAGAGGGGGGGGGAGGATGAAGTTCACAGGTGAGCCCAATCTGGTCAATTTAGTGATTTAGTAAGAACTATGCTTCAATGCTCAGTAGCCTACTACAAAGGCCCTGGCTCGAATGCCCAGTTCCACTACCAGCAAGAAAATCATGAAAGCTTCACATATTTAAGTTGAAGTGAAAATTTCAACTTACATGACAAGAAATCCAACAAATTCCAGGAGAAGTAATAAATAGAAAGACCACTCTTGGACATGTCAGACTGAAACTGGGACATACCAAAGAAATAAAGGAAGTCTTACATTAGGAAGAGGTAAATTGCTTATACACAGGAGTATAATTTAAGTAGTGGTTGTACTAACACCAAGAAGAATTGGAGCCTGAAAGTGAATAGAATGACATATTTAATGTTTTACGGGAAAGGCTTGTTAACTGAGAATATCTCAGAGAAATGCCTGTCTAAAGTGAAGGCAAAATACATTTTAGACAACCCAGCATTTTTTTAATGTCAGTAGACGCATGCTATTTCTTAAATTAAAAGAAATAAGATACATGAGATTATGTATAAAATATTATTTTTTAATTTTCTGACTATATTGATTACAATTATTAAATAAGAAAGAATGCATGGAAAACATATAGAACAAAGAACAAATACAGAAAGGTTAAGGCCAATCATATCAGTCAGTATAAAAAACCCTAAAAGGATTAAATAACTTTATTTAAAAGACAGTAATTGTAAATCTTGGTGGGAAATACCTGAAGGGTCCCTACAAAGGATCTATTTTAAATACAGTATAAAGATACTGTACAGGGCCAGGGATTTAGCTCAGTGGTTCTGGAGTCTTCCTGGCAAGCACAAGGCTCTGAGTTTGATCCCCAGTACCACATATCATAATGCCGGGGGTGGTGGCTCACACCTGTAATCCCAGCACTTGGGAGGCAGAGGCAGGAGGATTGCTGTAGCCCAGGTCTGCCTGGGCTACAGAGTGAGTTTAGGGCCAGGCTGAACCACAAAGCAAGACCTTATCTTAAAATAGAACTAAAAAAAATCCTAAAGATACAGTATATTGAAAGTATTCAGAGTGGGTGTAATGATATCAGATAGGTGGAATATAAAGACAGAGAATTATCATAAAGAAAATTTATACTCAAAATAGTATCAATTCATGAGACAGGTAAAACAACCTTAAGAATATTTAAATGAATAGCACAGCTTCAAGGACACCTTTACTTGAATATTTTAACATTTTTCTTTCAGTAATTCACAAATGCATTAGAGAATAAATTATGTAAGAATATGGAAAATTAGAAAGACACTATTAGCTAACAGTCTAATTGGCACTTTTTACTCAACTCTAAATAACTGTAGAAAATACATTGCTTTCAACCACATATGGAACACTTTTCTAAACAGACAACATGTCGTGGTACAAAAAAGATGTTTTTTGTAAAATAAAATGGAGTACTACTCTGCCATAAAGAATTGTAAGTTTGAGTCATTTACACTCAAATGGACACACCTTGAGTATATACTAGTAAGTGAAATAAATAGGTCACAGATATGTAAACATCGTATCATTTCTCTGATATGAGAACCTCTAGATATAAATGAGTTCTAAAATGTATGATAGATTTTGTGTAATAGGAAATATTCAAAGGGAATGTGGTGGGGGAACATAATGAGGGGAAAGATAAATATGATTTGGAGAGAAAAACAAATAGCATGTATATAAGGGGTGGGGGTTGTAGGTGGGTAGGGATATGGGTAAAAATGAGAATTAACTTGTGTCATATACTGGTACAAATTCCCCAGTGTTGAGAGTGATTGTGAACTGTATGTAAAATGTACCAATAAAGAATTCAATTTTAAAAAAAAATATGATTTAAAAAGAAAAAGAAAGCATATGTATATAGGGAGTGGGGGAACAGTAGGGTGGGTAGGGATATGGGTAAAAATGAGAATTAACTCATGTCATATACTGATACAAATTCCCCAATGTTGAGAGTGACTGTGAACTGTATATAAAATGTACCAATAAAGAATTCAATTAAAAATATTTTTAAGGGGGTTGGGGATTTAGCTCAAGTGGTACTGCACCAACCTTGGCCACACAAGTAACTGAGTTGATCACTGGTACAGCAAAAAAAAAAAAAGCAAAAATGAGTCTTGCTAGGGTTGAGGTGGGCATGCTTGGCATGTGTGAGGTCCTGGGTTCAAACTGCAGTTCAAAAAAAACTTTCTCTGCTATATTGATGGTAATGTAGACTGGTACAACCACTATGGAGATCAGTGTGGAGTCCTCAAACAACTAAGATTAGAGGTCCCATTTGACCCTACTATTCTGCTGCTAGGGATATACATGAAAGAATTAAAAGATTCATATAACAATGGAGTATGTGCACCCATGTTTATAGCAGCTCAGCTTATGATAGCTAAATCATGGAAACAACACAAATGGCCATCAACTAGAGACTAGATAAACGTGTGATTTTTTTTTTATGAAATGGAGTGTTACTCTGCCATAAAGAATGATCAGCTTGAGTCATTCATACTCAAATAGATGTATCTTGAGGACATACGCATAAGTGAAATAAACAGGTAACAGCTGTGTAAGTACTATATCTTTTCTCTGGTATGAGACACTGAAGATGTAAATGAGTCCTAGAATGTATGATAGACATTACTAAGGGAAATGGTGGGTAGAGGTAAGTAGTGAAGGAAAAGAAAAACTTGTGATGGTAAAAAAATGGGAAACAAACTGTATGTATATAGAAGGCAGGGGTTGTAGGGTGGGCAGGTGAATGTGAAAAAATGACAAGCTGTATCATACAGTGGTACAAATTCTTACTGTAGAGTATGATCATGATGTGTGTTAAAATGTACCTATTTCACAATAAAAAGTCTTCATCATTGTAAAGCACTGAAAAATATGCCCTTAACTATAGTAAAATAAGATCTAAAAATCGATTTTAAACCACTGAAAAATGTCTTCCTACATGAAAATTGAGTAACAGTTCTAAGTAACCTATACATTAAGGAAAATATTATCCTGGAAGTTTTAGAGTATTTTTAATCACCCTGATTGGTGTAAGAACAGACAAGAAGCAGAAGGCAATGGGGAAGAAAAGGAATCCGGTTAGGTGGACATTCTCTGTAGTGGAGACGTGGGGGAGTGGCCACAAGGTGTGAGCACTGGCCCGGATGTTGTGCTTGACAGTATGAACAACAAGACTTGTCAATAGATAAATACGCAATTCGGGACGAAGAGAGAATTCAAAGGATAGTTATGTATTTTGAACTAAAAGGCAAAAGATAGATCTGCCAACAGACTGACTCGAGAAATACTAAGACAACCCAGATTTGCGGGGAAGTAGTGGGAGGTGAGTTTTGGTCTCAGCTCTGAGCTTAGGATGCTTGTTATTCACGGGAAAAGTGTCTGGCAGAGTTGGATGTGAGCCTATTATTCAGGGGAGTGTTTGGAAGTGGGATGCATTTTGTAGTTATTGTATAAAAATGATTTATACTGAAATGAATTAAATACTGTGTTCATATGTACTGAAATCACTAACAACAAATGAGGTTTATTTCTAACAACTCTTCCGAATTAAGAGGCCAGGGGAAGTTAGAAGAAAGAACAAAAGGTGCAGGGAACAGAGAATGAGGCTGTAGGAGAAAGAAGGTATTGTGATGTGGGACACCCAACGGTAATATGCTTCAGGAAGGAGCCAATGATCAGACTTGGTTAAGTGGTGCTTATGGGTCATGTAAAAAAAGAATTTACATTAGTTTACTGCCTGCCAAATGCTGACCTGCCAATGACTCACTGCAGTGGAATGGTGCAGTTGTAAGGGTTGTTGCAGTGAATTCAAGAAAAAAAAATAGACTGAGAGTACACTGCATAAAGGCCACTTTTTTTTTTTGAGGAAGATTGTTCTAAGAGAAGAGAAATAGGGTAGTAGCTCAAGGAGGAAATTGAAGCAGTGGTGATTTTTTTTCAGGTGGGAGAAATGATAGCATTTTCCTCTATGATAGAAGAAATTAATTGAAAGTAATTGTAAGAGAATATAAGAGGATAGGTTGAAATAGTGTTCTTCTGCAGACAAAGGCAGTAGGTTTAGCACAAAAGAGAGAAGTTGGCCTTACCTTGGAGGACAAACAACTCTACTGCATCAGGACAGAACACAGAGTACTTACAAAACACATCTATTTGTATATTGTGTTTTAACTGTTTCTCTAGGAAGTGATGATTGACAAAATATTAACTAAGGATGCAAAAAATAAAGAAAAAAAACAAATTTGGATTATCAGGAGAGGAAAAGGAGGTCTGAAGTCATTGCTTAGGAGAAGAGAAAGAGTGATTGAGTGGCAAATCGAACTTGCTGCTAAGTACTAAGGACCCAAGTGAAATAATTGATTGTTAACTTGTTAGTCATCAGAGTGGCTTATTTTCATCCAAATCTTCTCACCTGAGTAAATTTAACCACGACGGGCTTTGTCAAATAAGTACAAGAAAGGTAAATGTATATTCAAGGAAGTGATTATAATGATTGATAAGGAAGGAATATTCTTAAAACTTTAAGTGAGGAAGGGAGAGTATAAGTTGGAAGCTGGTAGAATCATTGGATTTTAATTCACAAATGGGAGGCAGCTGTGCTAACCACTAGCCCACCAATGCCTCTTTTAATTTACAAAAGAGATGAAACAGGGAGACCCACTGTATGGAGATGGAAAAAGGACTTTAGGGAAAAGAAGATGGGCAGATGGGAAGAGGAAATGAAAGTAAGTAAAGGATTAAAATGTGATATGTGCATGCACCAACGCCTCTCGATGAGTGCACTTAGTGTGTATCACACAGATAAACTAGTAAAAGGGTGGGAAGAAAGTCAGAACAGTAGTAGGAGAGGACAGAAAAAGTAAGGTGCTGTTCAGAGACTGGCATACTTGGATTTAGAATTATGGAGGGTTTACACTGTTGGCATTTCAAGTTGTATTAGAGATAGTTTGTAGAAAATATCAGTAGAAGAGAGCAGTTAATGCAATCAAGATGTTACAGATTTGGGAAAAAACATACGAATATTGAAGTTACCTGCAGTTGTGACAAGCATAGTGGTAGACAAGAGCAGTATGCTAGGGTCTAACATCCTCAAAACATGAGGTGACAGTGATTGGAGACTCATCTGGGTGACATATGTTGATAAGCTGCTACCACACTGTGGATGGGGGGATGTGGAAAAATAGCCTGAGAGGGATAAAAGGATGAGGAGGGCATCTACCTCCCCTTGAGGCTGACATAGAGACAAGGGCAGGGGTAAAAGAGCCACCCAGAACAGAGTCATAGGAAAGGGATGACGCCTCAGAAGAGAGCTTGGTTTCAAACTTCTTCTTGTGGACAGAGAAGCCCTGGTTTCCATCAGTAGACCAAGAAAGAATACCTCTCACTACATCTGCTTTTCTGCTGGCTGCTGAAGAATCTTCTCTGCCTTGACACTTCTCACAATGCTGTAAGAAAGTGTTACTGTTGCTGCTGAATATCTGGCAGTCTCCACCCACCACCCCCAAACCACAGACAGCTTGGAAGACATCGCAGCTATTGAAGACAAAGTTATTTTCCATGTAATGAAACAGAGTGCCCCACTCCTGCTTATACCTTCCGAATCTCTTCTTCTCTGTTTTCCTGGAGGAAAAAGATAAGCAAAGAAATGATCTGACAGTTCAAAAGTCTTTTGGCTACTGTTGCTTCCACACTTTGGCTCATAGTCTTAGGTTTACTTGCCAGTCACTGACTAAATCAAAGGAAAAAATATCTTTTGGTAAAATGGCATGAAGGATCTAGCCAAAGCTAGATCCAAGGAGACAGAGGGATCATTTGCCTCAAATTACCATCTCTCTGTGTGCAAGGGGGTGAGGTGCTCTTATAGGTACTACATCAAACAGGTACTTGAAATGCAATTAACCACTAATAATACTTCTCTGAGGAACAAGTATTTATTTTCCATAGCATATTTCATTGCATTTCAGCAGCTGGTTTCAATTAAGAAGACCAAAGGAATCTAAGAACTTATTTCAAATATTACTACATTTATTAAGGTACCCTGCAAATTTAAGATTACAGTTTCCTGAGAATGAAAGTTACCTCAGGATTTTCCAAGACTCCCACTGTCTCTTTTAAGTTCTATTAATAATGGATTCTCTTACAAAGTTCTTTTGTTGTAAGTGACTCCACTTCTTACCGTGGGTGACTGCATATGCTTCTGAGTACAAGAACAGATAAGAAAAGTACTTCCTTGATATCAACACCACCTAAATTTTTTACAGTTTGACCCGGGCTTGCTAACTAGTGAAGCTGGACATTAGCCGTTCATTTGTACACATATCCATTCATCTGCTCATTCAGCGCAGTTCAGTAAGCAATGAGCTTTGCATTTGGGATGCACAGGATGCAGCGATGCCATTGTAAATGATGGCTTTGGTCCCACAAAATTATTCCCTTATGTGTGATTTAAGTATTATAATAGTCATGCTGTGGCACATGGGAGGGACACCTAGCTCAGAACTGCTGACTCAGGAACTATTTCTTAGAAAAGAAGTCATCTCATCAAAGGCCTAAATAATTTGTAAGACATTAACAAGAAAAAGAAAAAACAGAGAGATGACTTCAAGAAGAGGGAATGGCATAAACAAGAGCATGCAGGTTGACAAGTTTAAGGACTGTCAGTCATCTAATCCTATTAGAAAGAATACTGTGTGAACTGCGAGAAAGGGAGAGAATGGTCAGGAAGTGAACCTGAAGAGGACTGTGCACAGCCAGTCAGGAAATTCTGCTTATGTTCAGACACTGAGAGAGGAATGGAAACAATAACCTGGATGCTAATCTGTAGGAGCCATTTATTCTATGTTCTCAGGTTAAGTAAAGAGAAAAATATAACTTGAAAATAGCAATTGTTATAGGTCTTGTAGTATATTATCTGTGTGTGGATTTGTTGCACCTTCTGTTCTTTTTAATTACATTAAGTTCATTAGTACATTTTAGGTGTACATTATGACCATATTCGTCATTGAGAATTTGTATCTTGATTCTTTTTTTTTTTTTTTTTATTGAGACAGGGTCTCACTTTGTAGTTCAGGCTGACCCTGAGCTCACTATGTAGCCCAGGCAAGCCTGGAACTCAGCAATTCTCCTGCCTCTGTCTCCCGAGTGCTGGGATTACAGGCGTGAGCCACCACACCTGGCACTGTGGTATGAGGTATTGATGGCTGGTGGGCGTGAGTCACCATGCCCAGAATTATATGTGGTCACCGGGATTGAACTCAGGGCCTTGCGCTTGCGAGGCAGGCGCTGGAATCACTGAGCTAAATATCCGGCCCTGTATCTTGATTCTTATTTTTTTATTCTTATTTTTTTATCTCCTGTTTGACAAGCAGTATTGCAGAAGCCTTAATTTCAGGAAATAGAGACAGTGCATCAATCAATATTAATCAGGAATAATTTTATAAGATCCTTCCCTACAATGTGCAAAACCAACCACCCCAAAGTCAATAAAAAGTAGCACCATGTAGAGACAGTAGTACTGGACAGAGACCTGACCACTTTTATTTGAGCTGTGACCACTCCTATAAGAACTATATTATTTAGATGGCAAACCTATATTTATTTTTTTCCTTGAGTAGTCATATTTTATGCAGTATTTTTTATTTTAATAAAATTCATTTATTCAATGCATTTTGATCCTTCAATTTCGGTTCTTATTCCTTTAAATCTAGATTCATTAAAACAATCCATGTAACTGGACATATTAAAAAATAAAGTCCTATCTGAAGAAATGTTTATAACTGCCTTTTTTCGATTCATTTTAACCTATTATATAACTGAATTTATTTAAAAACTAAAACTTGTACAACCAGATCTCCCTTGGTCTCGAAGATAATTGATAACCCAAGCATTGAAAAAAATCAGGAAATCGCACTCACTTGTGCACACAAGGCAAGCTTTCTATGACCTCCAAGGATTCTCCCTGGTAGTTATGCTGTTGTGCAGTCCCCTGTATGCTGATTCATACCTATCCTGGGTCAACTGGACACGGTAGAACTCAAAGATAAGACTTCTGAGACTACATCATAAAAATCTGTGGTTTCCTCTGTATGATTTCTTGGGGTTTTCCCTCTATGGAGAGGCAGCTGCCATGCCATGTGGACACCTAACAGTCTATTAGGCTGCACTCGGTGAAGGATGGGAGCCTCCTATCACCAGTCAGCACCAGCCCACCATCTGAGTGAGTGCTGCAGCCCAGGGGAGCCTTCGGGTGCTGCCTCCCTAATGACACATTCACTAAAATCTCGAAAGAGAACTTGAGCCAGAATCACCCCACATAGCTACTGTTGAATACTATTATTGACCCACAGAAATTATGTGACATAATGTCTATTGTTTTGAGCCACAAAAATTTGGAGAAATTTGTTACTTGGCACCTTAAACTGGCATATACAATCTAGCAATGATGTGATACAACTTACAATGAGTCACTTATAATTCTAAATAATAGAGAATAAAATGTTATTAGAAATAGAAGAAAAAACACTAAAAATAGATAAGATTCTCTGAAACGTGATAGACAAATAATGGCCTCTGAAAAATGTTCCTTAACAAAGAGGTCTAAATTTCTAGAAAGCGAATGTCTTATCTTCCATAACTGTGAGCATAGCTGGAGCATAGCTGTGATAAAATTAAGGATGTTGAAACAAAGATATTACCTGGGATTATCTAGGTGGACCCAAGATAAGCACAGGAGTCCTTTTGAGGAGAAGACAGAGAGGAAAATAAGACGGAGGTAAGAGATGCGTCAATAGAGGTGATTAAAGAGATGCACAGAAGAGACCATGGTCCAAGGAATACAGACAGCTTCTAAAAGTGGAAGGAAGCAGAGACGGATTCCCAATAAACCGTCTGAAAGCACACAGCTTTGGCAGCATATTTATTTAAGTGACTACTGTATTTGAAAATAATACAATTGCATTGCTTTAAGCTGCTAAATTTGTGATGATTTGTCATGGCAACAGTAAGAAATTAGAACAGAAAACTAACATTACTCCACAATCAGAAAAAAGTGCCCTTCAAAAAATAGAAAGAAGCCAATATAATAGTTCATTTTATTACTTTACCTTAAAACAGACTTTCTGAGCCTTCTATAAAATAATATCCAGCTTATTTTATTAACAAATGCTTCTGAAAGATACAGTCTGCTAAATGAAGATAAACAAAGTTATACTTAATCAAATGCATTTGAATGTCCAGTCTTCTGTATCTTTACTCAAAATGTAAAAAAAATTAATTCAAGGAAAGAAATTGTTTCCAGAATGAGCTGAGTAAATATATGATAATGATGTACAACAAAATTCACAAAAGAATTTTTAGTAACAACAGCAATAAATGGATTTGATATAATACATCCTATGGTATTTTTTTCAGTTGTAATAGATAGGGCCTTTTTTTTTTTTTGGCTGTACCAGGGATCAAAATCAGGCCCTTGTGCTTCTAAGGTTGGTGCAGTACCACTTGAGCTAAATCCCCAGCACCTGATTTTTAGTGATAATAATAAACCATATACAGCTGTTCATAAAATACTTCACATAGATATCTCAGGTGATTTTTAAGAACACCCCATCAGGCAGAATAGACTCTGATTATTACTTTCATTTATTCTTGAAGAGGTTCAGTCTCAACAAGTTTGACTTCTGAAGTTTCATCCAACTATGTTATTCATTTAATTAACAGCACTCCATTTTATATGTGTTTTGTGGTATAAGCTGAAGAAAGCAATGTGTTTGTAGAAGTAACTAGGCAAAATGTTTATCATTCTAAATTTTCTTTTGATAAATTAATGAGTATCCCGATGCCTCAGTCACTGGATCTAACACAGTGAGGAGAATGTGATTCCCATCTTCAAGAGTTTCATGGTTCAGTGGAGCCCAAAAACGTACAAGGTAGCATTTACTCTGAAGGCTGCTAGAATCTGTGCCAGTCAGTACCGAGCCAGTGAAACAGATAGCAAGTAATACTAATGTATTACTCAGGATGTCAAAGAGGAGTTCACAAACTGTCAGGTGGAGCTGAGAAAAGTAGCAAAGTAAAAGGAAGATGGAAATGTGACAACATGTTAAAAGAAGAAGAACAAAAGTGGGCTGGGAATAGCTGTCCGTGACTGTTTAATACAGCTAGAACATCCCCAGCCCTGGCATCAAGGAACTCATCATTCCACAGGTGCTACCCCAGTGCCAACACACAGAGCTGTTTTTCAGGTCTAGGATGGCATGTGAGTAGAAAAGTTTTTGCTCAAAAACCTGGTAGTCTTTTATGGTGTCCAAATATTAATTCCCTTGCTATCTTGAAAACCTGCTGCTGGATTCTTTCTAGAAAAAAAAAAACCTAAAATGCACTTCTCTTTTCATTATTTGCAGAAATTTCTGTTAGTTCATGTCATGAAGTTATCCTCCTTCTGAACTGTACCAGTCTTACTTTCACATGGTGATGGTGCCTTTCCTTTACCTTCTATTTAACTGGAGCTTAATATTCTATATTTCTATGCACTAAGCTCATGCATCTGGCAAAGGAATGGGTGTGGTAAGTACATTTTAAAAGGTCACTTAATATACTGTCATTCTGAAGATTGCTTAACTCCAGAACCATCATACCTAGAGTGAATATAGCATTTTAACTGCTTAGAAATGCAAAATTAATGCAAAGTAATGTTAAGTTAAATAACAATTAATTTGCTTTCTTGATATGCCATGTTATTTGGTGAAGAGTCAGGATTAATCAATTAAGAGTCATGCTAGGGACCTAAAAAGAAATCAATACCTTTTATAGTGTGCAAAGTTTACTTCTTGATAGAATAAATTTATTTATTAAATAAGGTCAAGTTATTTACTCTTACACAGGCTTTGAAAACAGCAGATATATATTCTCCATTTGTTGTTTTAATTGCTGGAATTGCATGCCAGGTGTCAACTGAGGTGCTGTGAACAGCACTGTATAATAGGCAAGAAAATACAAGGAAGACAACTGCCATTACAGAGAGAGCTACATGTATTTTTTTTATTGTTGCCTCCCCATGCACCTAAAATAGTGTTTGACCTAAACTAGGGGTTGATAGTCATGTATCCATCAAATATGTACATCACTAGCTATTATGATTTGACTTGTGTTCTCCACTCAAATTCATATGATGAAGTCTTAACTCTTAAGTACATTGAAATAAGACCTCATTTAAAGGTAGTGACTTAATAGACATAAACAAATTAATATGAAGTCATTAGGGGGACTTCAGACTACTCATATATCCTAGAAGAAAACAAAGCCCCCCCCTCCAAAAAAGGAAGGACTACATCAAGCAAAACAAGATCACTACATACTAATTATGGAAACAATTCACCAGGAAGAGGTAAAAATTGTAAGTATACATGGACACCTAATTTCATAAAACAAATACTCCTGGACATAAAAGATAACTAAACACCAATATAATCACAATGGGTGATGTCAATATCACACTTGCACAAAGAGACAGATCAAGTAAACAAAAAATGTAATGAAGAATATCAGAACTAAAACAGACCTTGAAACAAAACAATAGGTTTCTACAGTGTCTACTACACTGCAGAAAAATACACAGAATTTTCTACAAAATAGATCACACATTGCTCCACAAGTCAAAATCATATTGTCAGATGAGTGTTCAGTAAAACTAGAAATCAATCACAAAATAAACCACAGAAAATTTATGAGCACCTGGGTACTAAATAAAACCCTCCTAGTCAATGAGTCACAGAAGAAATCACAGAAGACATTATACAGTCCTGAAATCAAACAAAAATGACAGCACAACACACCTGAACCTATAGGATCCAATGAAAACAGTTGTAGAAGGGTAGGTTATTGAAGTCAATATTCACAGTAGAAAAACAGAAGGAACTCAAATAAATATCCTAGTGACTAACCTCAAAATAGTGGGAAAAAAACCCAGCAGTTCAAACTCTGAGTTTAAGAAAGGAAACCATAAAACTCAGAACAGAAATTAACGAAATTGATAATAAAAATAATGAATAATTTGAAGAGCTAATATTTTGAATGAATAAAAAAAGTTAATTCCTTAGCCAAACTTACTAAAAGGAGAGAAAACTCTGAATTAGAAATTAAAAATCATAGCAGAAACTACTAAAATCCAGATGATTGTTAGAAACTACTATGGAAAATTGTACTCCAATGAATTGGAAAATCTTGAAAACATTGACAGATTCCTAGATATATATGCATTACCAAAACTGAACCAAGAAGACAAAAATTCTGAGCCATCCAGTAACAAGCAATGACATTTTGTAAATAATTTAAAAAATCTGTCAACAAAGAAAAATTCAGGATCTTGTGAATTTGCCAATGGATTCTATAGGAACTTCAAGGAGACTGTAATACTAATACTCTTCAAACTCTTTAATGAATTGAAAGGGAAGGAGTACTTCCAAATTCATTGCTGGACACCAACATCACCAGATTCCAAAACCAGAAAAAGATTCAAAACATGAAAAAGAAAACTAAAGTCAAGTTTCTTTAATAAACTCAATAAGAAAAAAATAGCAAAACAATACTATTCTCAATAGAATCAAGAAAAATCAAATACTTAGGAATTAACATATACAAAGTACTTGAAAAAGTTCTATAGTGAAAACTATAGAACTCTATAAAAGATTAAAGAGGAAATCGGAAAATACCAAGATAGCCGGGAATGTTGGCTCAAGACTGTAATCTTAGCACTTGGGAGACAGAGGCAGGAGGATCACCTGGTTGAGGCTTGCCTGGGCTACATAGTGAGGTCAAGGTCAGCCTGAACTACAAAGTGAGATCCTGTCTCAAAAAAAAAAATGTAACCTGTTCTTGGATAGTCAGAGCAAATGTAATGAAAATGGTCACAATCCCAAAATTTTTATGCAGATTTAATGTAATCCCAACCAAAATAATAATGCTATTCCTTACAGAAGTAGAGAAAACAATCTTAAAATTTGTATGGAACCTAAAGAGACCCAGAATAACAACAAAAAATATGAGTAATAAAAGCAAAGCAGATGGAATCACAACCTAGAATTTCAAGTTATGTTGCAAAACTACAGTGATAAGAACAGCATGATGTTGGCACAAAAACCGGCGTGAATCAGGAGAATGGAATAGAAGGTTCAGAAGCAACCTCATGAACATCCAGCTGAAGAATCTTTGGAAAAAGTCCAAAAATCATAACCTATAGGAATCAACCCCTTTTAACAAATGGTGTTATGAAAACTGTCTATCCATGCAAATGATTGAATCTAGCCCATGTCTCTTACAATGTAGTAAACTAAAATCAAAATGGATCACAGACCTAAATGTTTTCTATTAGAAAGAAACCATTTAATCTTCTGGAAGATAAAATAGATAAAATCATTGAAGACATAAGCATAAGCAAAGAATTTCTGAAAAGAATGCCATTTGCATAAGAAATAGAACCAAGAATCAGCAAATGAAATCATAAAAATAAAAAGCACGTCAAGAGAATCAGTGAAGAGAGAGACAATATACAGAATGGGAAAAAGTTTTGTCAGCTACTCTTCATACAAACTATTAATATCTAGAATATATAAAGTACTCAAAAGGTAAATCCCCTCAAATAAAAGATTCCATCAAAAAATGAGAAAATGGATAAGGAAATTAACTCAGTTACCTCAGTGGTTCCAGGTGTCTGCCTCACAACTTCAAGGTCCCAAGTTCCATCCCTGGTAACCACATACCACAATGCTGGGCATGGTGACTCATGCATACCAGCAATCAGTACCATACACCACAATGCCACATGTGGTGACTCTTGCCTGTAATCTCAGCAAGTGGGAGACAGAGGCAGGACTATTGCTGTGAGTTTGAGCCTTGCCTGGGCTACATAGTGAGCTCAGGGACAGCCTGAACTACAATGCAAGACTCAGTCTCAAAAATACTCGCTCCGGGCCGTTTCCGGCGGACTGAAGGGAGCCCAGCGTGCACAGACCAGGCTGCGGGCCGCGCCGGGCCATTTCCAGCGGACTGAAGGGAGCAGAGCGGCCCACTGTATCCCAGAGCTGTGCAGTGAGGAGTCAGGTATGGACCCTGGGCTCCAACTGCACTACGGAGGGTTGAAGGCTTCCGCCCAGCCCAAACCCCACCCTGGAGCTGCGTTGTGAGGACATAGGTCCTAGAGGAGCTGGAGCCATCTCCTGCATCCCTCCACAGGAGGCGTGCTCCTGGAGCCGCACTGAGAGACCAGGCAAGATTAAACAAAAAAGGGGGGGGGGGAATCTAGCTTCTATTTTGCAATCTACTCCTAGATCCCTCTATTCACCTCTTGTCCCCCACCCTCTCCTATCTTCCTGTCAGAAGCAATACCCAGAAGTAAAAGATTCTTAGGCTGCCCTATGTCTTCTTCTATACAATTATAAGAAACTGTGCAAAGCCTCCAACGGTCTCACAGCATACAGTTAGTACTGTTGTACATATGCCCTTTTATACTGTAGTACCCACTGGCATATATGAGGTTCTAGGATATAGGTGATCTTCCTAAATCTGA
>PVIC010038354.1:0-17644 GCA_004025085.1 Thryonomys swinderianus | reverse complement strand
TCGCGTTGTAGTTCAGGCTGGCCCTGAGCTCACTATGGTGCCCAGGCAAGCCGCCGCGAACTCAGCAATCCTCCTGTTTCTGCCTCCCGAGTGTGTTAGTGCATATTTTTAAAAGCACGGTATTATTATTACTATTTTAATACATAAATATTGAATTAATCCACTAAAATCCTTATGTAAGTTAACAATCCTAAAAGGAATCATTAACATCTCTTCACTTCCTTAATTGTAAACCAGTATTTGATAAATGAATTATAAAAAGACAATATCATAATTGACATATGCCTACACATACTTGTTCCAAAGAAACATACTATACAATTTTCTGAATAAATTATGAATATTGAGCTTCTGAGGATTTTCCAAGAAAAGAAAATTTCAGGAAACTAGTTTGTCCAGGTAAATTCAATATGACATTTTATTTTTTATCTGGTTCTCCAAAATTTGACACAACTTTAATGACTTTTCCAACCAGTATTCATATGTCTTATAGTTGAATACATAAACTATTTTTTTCATATTGGAATAAATAATTTTTTGTTCAATTTTAAGTGACTGACTATTGAATCTCTAAACATGTCTAGGTAAAGAGACTTTTTTTTTTTTTTTTTTTTTTTTTTTTTTTTTGCTTTTTGAGACAGGGTCTCGCTTTGTAGTTCAGGTTGGCCCTGAGCTCACTATGGTGCCCAGGCAAACCGCCGCGAACTCAGCAATCCTCCTGTCTCTGCCTCCCGAGTGCTGGGATTACAGGCGTGAGCCACCACCGGCACTGTGGTATGCGGTGTTGATTGTTGGTGGGTGTGTCTCCACGCCCAGCATTATATGTGGTTACCGGGGATTGAACTCAGGACCTTGAACTTGCAAGGCACGTGCCGGAACCACTGAGCTAACCCTCTGGCCCCCTAGGTAAAGAGACTTTAACTAAGAAAAATTGTACAGTTAATTTATTACAATGTAAGTAAGAAAATTGGAAATGAAGTATGAACAAATTCATGTCTTGAATATAAGTATGTTAATATTTGATTTGTTTCAAACAGCTTGAACCTAATTAATTAACCCATAATGCTTTCCTTTAGAACAAAAATTAAACTAGTATGGTTAATTGTTTATTTATGGAAAATGAACTCTAGGAATAATTTTTTGGAAAAATTCATAAATTCATGTTCTTCCTGGTAAGAATGAAATGGATAATAAGAAGGTTGGAAGACTTCTAGAACTGTGGTCTGAAATCCAAAGCATTACCAACTTTATTAGTGTTTAAATAAATTTCTTCTTTTGAATTTTTTAGGAATGAATTGTTAAACATTATACTCTGCATAATATTTTTTCTTAATACCACTTGCTAGTATAATCTTATCTGTGTTGTGTCTGCAATTATCTCACATTGAAAACCAGAATCCTGTATTTCAGTGTTTCAAATATCAGAAATTGTATGATACTAACGTTTTACATTTCAAATTTTTACTTTCAATATTAAAAAGCACCTTGGAAACCAATGAATAGAAAAAAATTATCAAAGCAAGACTATTTAAAAGTAATTTACAAATGGGCCAGAGATTTAGCTCAGTGGTTCTGGCGTCTGCTTCCCAAGCACAAGGCCCTGAGTTTGATCCCGGTAACCACATACAACAATGCCCGGCGTGGTGACTCACACCCACCAGCAATCAACACCACATACCGCAGTGCCCAGCGTGGTGGCTCATGCCTGTAATCCCAGAACTCAGAAGGCAGAGGCAGGAGGATTGCTGAGTTTGAGGCTTGCCTTGGCTACATAGTGAGCTCAGCACCAGCCTGAACTATAAAGCAAGATCCTGTCTTAAAAAAAAAAAAAAAGTAATTTACAAAACAAAATTTTAAGCAGGCACCAGCAGATACTCATTTTTAATTATCTTAGGTAATTTGCTTCTTTAACAGTGGGAAATAGTTTCCAGTAATTAATGTTGCTTTAAATTTTCTCTGGAACTGCTTTAAAAAGTTAGTTCTAAATAGTGTAGGATTTAAAATTTAATGACTCAATTGGGGATAAATATATTCTAGTCCCTAATTTGAATAATTGTAGCTAAGTTAGAGAGAACATTCAGAGCGAACAAGTAAACATGGTAATAACAGTACCTCGTCCATGCACATACCAGGGTGACCTATGGAGCCACATCGGGATATGTGCACTCTGTCTCCCAATTAGGATCGATCTGTGGCCTGTGCCTTTCATTATACTGACAACCTCAGCTGACTTCAGACAAATTGCTTTAGAGAGATAAGACTGGCAAGATCAGAAACAAAATGTATATTTCCTATTATGCTCATTTTAGGTGTTGGTTTTGTCATTTTTGTGGCTCAATGATTTTTACAAAAGAACTTACAGATAATCTACTCCCAATTGATTCAAAGTATGACTCGTGGGTTAGTATCTGTGTGTAACTCAAATGTAAACTCCCCTCACACAACTCAGAATGAATCAAACCTTCATCTGGTCAAGTTTCCAGAGGAAATGTGTGCATAGGTTGTGTAGGAACAGAAAGGACCCCGGAGGAGAGGTAAAGGTCCCCAGCCTTTGTAGAGGGTAGAAAAGGCAGCCTCTGTGTAGCTATGAGCAGCAAGCAGTTTCCTAGAAGCTTTGCCTCTGAGCGTCTATGGTGTGGACACCTGACTCACGTGCACACGTCAGATGTAACTCTTGGCGTTTCAACTAATCCATGGTTTGAAAGATATGACAGGAAGGAGCTAAGTTTTAAAAACAGGCAGAAAGTTATGAGAAGCTTTCTCTGTGAACAATGCAAAAGAGAAGATCCCTTTCTCAGTGGTCTTGGCCAGGGCTCCAAGTCCAGAGCTAAGGTACCTCTCGAGGTTGGAAGCATCGAGAGTTGAGTTCAAGACCGCTGCACTTGTGTTGGATTCATTCCCACATTTTTATCTTTTCTATTAGTACATGTTTGGTATAAGTTATGATTATTTTCCTCCTTCTCAAGGCAGAAGCACTGTGAGCCTCTCTGTTCCAGGTACTGCACTGAGGTTTTTCATATCTTCCAATACAGATTTTTTTAGAAATAAAAACATTAAAAAAACAACTCTTCAAAAGGCACACAATGATTTACCTTTGCCATAAAGAAGCCATATGTACAACTCCAGTGACAAGGAAAAATGAGCTTATTATGATTGCCTTAGATAAATCAGCAACAGCTCCATAAATTATACTTGAGAACATGTCACAGGAGTTGGGTTGAATATTTTCAAACTTCATGTTGTGTTGCAAAAGAAGATAGGAAGTAGCATTTGTTATTTTCCACTAGATAGACTATGAAAATATTTTTAAAGGACTGTAACATGATTAAGTTTACTTATTATAGTGTCATAAGTACAAGACAAAGAATAGTAAATTCCTACATTTCAAATGAGAAATGAATATGATTTCAAATCTACACCCTTGCAGATATTGAAGAGAGGAATCAGAGCTGAGGGAAACAATGATTAAGAGACGGGTGAAAAGCTTTAGTGATTCAATCACCTGTGGATATAGAAAGCGAGAAAGCAAGAAGGGTCTAGGAAATTTTGAAAGATTTTGGATTATACAGATTGAGTATCTCTCAAGTGTGGAATTATGTCTATTTTGTTCACTAAATTGAGCTGAACATCTGGTATGCTGAAAGATACTATCAAGGGGGTCCATAAATAATTACTAAAGTTAGAAACACATATGCCATTAACTAAAAACATTAATGAAGACAGAAGAGATTTGAGAATGAACTGACAAGCTTATGTATCAGGGCAACATGTTATTCAGCAGACAACTAAAACCTGAAGGACTGCGGGGAATGAAGCTAAAGGTGGGCCACATGCTTAGAAAGTCTAGTTCTTTTATCTAGGGCTTCAGCTTTTGTCATGAATATTTCTCTTCTCTATCTTTTCTTTCCATGCTTATCTCTACAACAAGGTTACTTTGCCACACTTACTGACACTAGATGTGGAGATTTTTCTTGATCACTGGGAAAAACTACTGTCTGGATTTCTTGAACTTAGTTTTACAAACTTTGCATACTTTTTGGAGATACTTTTTTTCCCTTACACATTGTAAGAGTAGGATACTAAACTACAATCCCTAAAGCTATTCTTATTCATGAATTAAACAATATGAATACCAAACACTATGTTTTAATAATGTTTTATGGTTTATATTATGTATTCTTCCTAGAATGCTCTTATTGTCTCTTTGCTTAACTCCTACTCACCTTTGGGTTTTGAAATTATTATTCATTGGACTCAATTTTGAAACTTTGATTGGCTATCTGTACTGATATCCCAAAATATGTTTTGTTATGGACTTAAAAATAATGCGGTTCAGTCTCCTTACACAAAAAATTTACAATTCTGTGTGGAGAGCAAATAATCCTCACAAAATATTTAGAGAGATAATTATAGACCTGCATTACATTTAACAACGAACAAATTATGGATAGGAAACTGAAAAACATAAAGGAAATAAAAATTAATGTACTTTAAACTGATCCCCAGTTCTGAGATAATTCATGAAGAGTGGGGATAATTATTCAAAAGGGACTTGCACACAAAAAGGTCAGCAGATGATAGAAATATTACCAGTCTAAGGCAAGGTTATCAAGATCAGGGGTATGTTGTTAAGGGGAAAATAACAACTGACCTGAAGGCTAATCCTAGGCCAATTAGTAGAGGTCCTTGGATACCAGGTAATAAAGTTAGAACGTGTCAGGAAGAAAATGGAAGACTTTCTCAAACCTTCATTCCCTCTATAATACAACTAAGTAGTTCCCTTCTCCTTGTTCTTATACTACTGGAACCAGAACACCACTCAAACCCTTAAGTTTTTGTTTCAATTTTTAGATAACTTCTGGATCTTGATTCATGCTCATCTCAACATATTTATATAGTACAGTTCCTGTACTTAATAGTTCTTCCAGTAAATGTCAGGCATGTTAGGAATTCTGTATTTATAAATGTGTGTTTCTTGTGCTTAATGTAAATTTGCCAACTCACAAGATTGCTAGAGATTTGAAGAGAAAGCCTGTGACTTCATTATTGTATTATTGACTTTGATCCCTTGTTGGGTCATTTAGTATAGAGACATACACATACAGCCTTCATTAAATGTATAGTATGAATCAGAAGCAATCAGGGCAGAGAGGCAGCTCCACTTTGGAAAATATTTTATTATACCAACAAAAAACTCTATTTCCAATATTTAATATAACTTGCTACAGTCCTCCTTCATTTGGTGGAACAAAAGAGACACAATGATAAAATAACTCCTGGATGTTAACCTCCTCTATCAACATTTTTATATACTCTTTCAAGATCTTCCCCTTAATCTAGGGGAATTCAGGTAATAATAAATGTCCACTATCACTTGCTTGAGTAGTTTGATATTATTTAATAGCCCATCTGCATATATTCATGTTATAGAATCTATTGACCTAATGCATACATTACATTAACCTTCGGTTAGACTTGATACAAAAAGCTATTAAGCATGCATGGACGATTAAAACAAGTATACAAGCAAAGTGTATACACCAGCACAAATGAGATACACCCTGACTTATTAAACTAACTGGTTTTACCACCCTGGATGAGTAGCAAACACTTTATTATTTAAAATCTTTATTTTAAAATACTTCATTCAATAGTTGTGCAGTACATTGCACAGGCAATATCTCTTTCAGAGTGTTTGTAAGTTCCTGGAAAGTGTTGATTGACAAAATTCTATGAAGTGGGGAGCACAGTCTTAAGTATTACATTGACTATTTCTTGACCTACAACTAGGTAAACTTCAGCTGAGTAAAATACCAAAGTACCTTCAAGAAACATATTACATATGCAGCAGATTAGATTATAGTGGATATTGAAATATCAAATAAAATACTGTGAAATTATTTTATGTTCTCTCAAGCCTACATTTTATAGAACTCATATTAAAAGTGGTGTGTTAGGAAAAACTAATTTTAAAGAAAGATAATCCTTCATTTGATCTTCTGTTTTCACATTTATTTGTTGGATAACCTTAGGTAAATAAATTAATATTTTTATATATTCTCTTGTGTTCAAATTAGTTTGATCATTCTTTTTTTTTTTTTTTCTTGCGGTACCAGGGATCGAACTTGGGCCCTCGTGTGTCCAAGGTTGGTGTAGTACCACTTGAGCTAAATACCCAGCCCCAATTTGGTCATTCCTATATTGCAGTGTGGTTGTTGAGTTTAAGGACAATAAATCAAAAGTAATAGATTGACAAAAGCGAGTATAATGTCAGTAGTTTTTGTGCAAGTACCAAGAAATTCTAACTATTGGCATTTAGATGAAGTTTGTGTGATGCAAAATGCTGGATCTTGAGTATGGATTGCATGTATAACCTGAGTTCATGTGCTGAATTTAAGTTCCACTACAAGTTATTAGGGTTATAATCAGGCTAAAAACCAGGCTGTGTGTGCTCCTGTATGCTACCTTAATGAATAATAATGACAGTTGTAATTTGAATTTTTGAACTGAGAAACTGACAATGTGAAAATGATATTTACAGAAATGAACAGTGTACTACTAGTTCAAACTTACTATGAAGTACTTTTTTGGAATAGAATATAAAATTTTGTCTTGAGACATATTCATTTCAATATACTTATTAAAAATCACTTCTAGGGGAACTTAATGAGTTGCTCTAAACTGTTTATAGTGAAGATTTTTTTTTTTTTTTGAGACAACGTCTCACTTTGTACTTCAGGCTGGCCCTGAGCTCACTATGTAGCCCAGGCAAGCCTTGAACTCAGCAGTCCTCCAGTCTCTGCCTCCTGAGTGCTGGGATTACAGGCATGAGCCACCACACCCGGCACTGTGGTATGTGCTATTGATTGCTGGTGGTCATGAATCACCATGCCCAGCATTGTATGTGGTTACTGGGGATCAAACTCAGGACCTTGTGCTTGCAAGGCAGGCGCCGGAACCACTGAGCTAAATTTCCAGCCCAGTAGAGATATTTCTTAATCAGTTCATTTTGTGCTGCATTTAATGAAATATCTGAGAGTGGCTCAATTATCTGGCTGACGATTTTCATATGTAGTTATCTGGAGTTGACAAAGTGTAGTTTCCAGGAACCACATCTGATGAAGATCTCATTGCACCCTAACTCAGTGAAAGGGATAGTATGATGAGAGAGAAAGAGAGAGAGAGAAAGAGAGAGAGAGAGAGACAGAGAGACAGAGAGACAGAGACAGAGACACAGAGACAGGACAGAGACAGACAGAGACAGAGATGAGAGAGAGACAGAGACAGAGACAGGCAGAGACAGAGATGAGAGACAGAGACAGACAGAGACAGAGATGAGAGAGAGACAGAGATAAGAGAGAGACAGAGACAGACAGAGACAGAGATGAGAGAGAGACAGAAACAGATGAGAGAGAGACAGAGACACAGAGACAGAGACAGAGATGAGAGAGAGACGAGAGACAGAGATGAGACAGAGACAGAGAGACACAGAGAGACAGAAAGAAACAGAGAGACAGACAGAGAGAGACAGAGACAGAGAGGGTCTCCTAGCATCTCCCTAATAAAAACTCTAATAATGACAAGGTTGATTCACTCAGGAAGTCAGAGTTCTCATTACTTAGTCACTTATTAAAGGACTCACTTCTCAACACTGCTGCAAAGGGAATTAAGTTTGGGGCAATACTCAAGCTAGATCATAGTGAAACTGAAGTATTAACACACCGTCCTTTCCTTAGAGGTCACAATGCCACAGAGTTATGAAACTGAGAGTTCACTTCTTGGAACTGTGTCATAGACTGTGTGGAGAGGATATGAAAATGAGAGTTATAAAAGTACACAAACATAAAATAGGCATGTTTTTCAAGGAAGTTCCTTGAAAACAAAAATAGGAGTTAGTAGCTCTGAGTAAAGATATGGTTAGCAGAAAACAGTGTCCACACGAAGCCATATTTGCACATCTCTTGCTGAGAGGAACTGGAGATGATTAATTATAACAACAGGAGAAAATTACACAAGAAAAACTTTGAAAGTGAAATTATCAGCTTAATGCATATTTATAGGAGAACCTCAGCAGATCCTAGGACAGATGACTTTGAAAAAAGCCAAAAATGTATATACTTTTCTGCTTTTTAGTATTGCATATTCCAAATTGTTCTTCTTGATGGCAAACAAGATAAAATACATATACTACACAAATTGAAATGCCTTCAATAAAAATGTTTTTCTGAAAAAAATTTAAAAGTAGACTTTTAACAATTTTATATAATTGTATGTACTATTAATAGAATGATACTATTTAGAAAAAGGTGAGCCTTGCCTCTTTGAAAATCAAAATTGCAATATTATAATATGAAAATAAGCATATAATACTTATCAGTAGATGTACTGTACGTGTATCTCTGATACTAAATTTAATAGCTGTGTTCTTGACAACATTTAGGTTCATAAGTTTTAAAGGTTCCTTGTGAAGGTAATTTTGAAAAAAATCAAATCCAAAAAATCTTTCTAGGAAAGGAAGTATTGATAAAATGAACAAAGTAAGTTACAATAATATTTCAATACATAACAGTGTCCTATATATTACGACATGCACAAAAAAGCAGTTAGTAATTGAACTGAATAAAATTTTTCCTAAACTTTAAACTATTAAAATTACCAAGTACAGATTACTTATTCCCTCAGTCACTGTGGTACAAACCCATGCATGTACATGACAGGTTTGTATCTGAGATCATCTGGATTTGACCACATGTCAAAGCTTCTTATCTCTCCCCAGTCTCCTCACAGTGCCACAAGGGGCTTACTCTTTTCCTTTTGTGCACGTCCTAATCTGATGAAGTCTAATCTATTTTACTACCTGCCTTCTAGTATCTACCCATTGCTATGCAAAGCTATGCATATATTTAATGGAATAGACCCTACTCTAAACAGACTGATGGCACAGAAATGATTCAGCACCATCTCACAAATATTCAAATCTCTTATGTCTAGAACCTTCTAATTTGATATTTCCTGCCACACTAGTTTCTTAAACACTTGCAGGTCTTATATTAAACTATCTCTGACCTACACTGATGGACATTCCAAAGCAAATCCCCTTATTCTGTGATTCACAATTCTCAGTATTCATCAAATCTAGTTCAGAAATGATTATTAGGTAATTATCTTTTAAGTCTGAAAGAGAAGGGTACAAATCCAGACTTCTATATTTATTCATAAATGATCATTTTGCTTACAATCTCAAAAAAATAATAGTCATTTTCAAATTATAATTCTTTTTATATGGTTTTATAAAGTCATTTAAATATACTCTAAAAACTGCCTGGAATCAATCAATCAATATTCAATATGAATATTCAATGAGATGGATATAAAAGCATATATATATAATATATATATATATGTGTGTGTGTGTGTGTGTGTGTGTGTATACATATATACATTTCAAGCTACCTTTAATTAATTTTGGTTTTTTGAAAACATATATTACAGAAAATACATTGATTTTTTTCTCAATAAAAAATTCATAAAGTGAAACCCCAGGCATTAAACATAGCATGAAAATGTACATAAGTTTAAAAAAAGACATACAACATAGATAAATCCTTAGATGAAAGTAGAAATTTATAGACTAGATAGAGAAAATCAGGTCATGAAGATTACACATTATCATAGGAACATAATTCACCAAGAATAAAACTGTCACACTTTGATGATATTTTTATATTTAATTATAACAATAGTAAAGTGTACCAAGCGCTATTTTAAAGTTTATAGCAACATATCTCAACATTAAATAATCTGTCACTCAAGGCAAATTTGTTTTCAGTCTTTATATTTTAGCTCAGAAAACATCTCTTGCCTCAAGCTCCAAAGAAAGACATTCATGTTTTTGAGTTTCAGATTTGCAGTAATATTGTCATGTGGAATATAAAAAGATGAAAAATTTGTCTAACATACAACTTTTTCATGCCACATTCAACTGCAATAAAGGCCACATCAAGAGTAGAACATATTCAACTTGCAGTGACAAATAGCGCTCACAGCAGCTACAGAGGCAGAGCCATTAGAAAGACGGATGAATGTATCCCTAAGTAAAGGCACACAAATCTGCTAATGGGAAGGTCACAAACCAAACATGAACAGTCTAGAACATTAATACACTCCCCTACATCAATACTTTCTCAACAGAGATTTTTGACAGATACAGTCTGGCTCCCATATGTCTTTGGCTAACTCTCAGGGACAATTTGAATTCCGCATACGAACATGACTACAGATTTGCCTTCAAGACAGTAGAGACAACTGATCCAAAGTCCTTAGCTTTTATGTCTTTATGTATATTGGTACAAATCTTCCCCTGAGTAGATAAATGTGAGGTTGTCCGGGAGGTATTCCATCATAAAGCCTGCCTACAGGATCACTCTCTTTCTCAGTAGCTTCATGCTGCTTACTATTTGCAAGATAATGTGTGCATAAAATGATCTTATACTTGATTTGTAAGTGGTCAGAGTAGTATTAAATATGCAAAACACTCTTAAACTTAAGGAGAAAAGCAAATGGTCAAAGACGGTGAAGAAATTAAAAATTGGTCTCCTGGGCCGGAGATTTAGTTCAGTGGTTCCGACGCATGCCTCGCAAGCGCAAGTTCCGGAGTTCAATCCCTGGTAACCATATACAATGTTGGGCGTGGTGACTCACGCCCACCAGCAATCAATATCACATACCACACACCACAGTACTGGGCGTGGTGGCTCATTCCTGTAATACCAGCACTCAGGAGGCAGAGACAGGAGGATAGCTGAGTTCGAGGCTTGCCTGGGCTACATAGTGAGCTCAGGGCCAGCCTCAACTACAAAAGTGAGACCCTGTCTAAAAAAAAAAAAAAAAAAAAAAAAAAAAAAAAAAACGGTCTCCTTATGGTCTTATTTTAATGAGTATGGGATTTCTCCATGGTCCGTGGGTCAGAGCTTAACAAAAGTGTCATGAGAAGGGCTGGGAATTCAGCTCAAGTAGTACCGCACCTAACCTGGATGCACAAGGACCCAAGTTCAGTACCTGGTAATCCCCCCCCCCCAAAAAAAAAGTGTCATGACGAATGACACATAGGCACTAGGGAATATGGGGAAACACATCACAATAGATACAGCAAAAAGATTATCAAAACCAAACAAGTTCAGGTTATATCTAGCAAGAAATTAAAGTAGGTGACTTTACATTGTATTTTGATGGGCCTGGTTTTTTGAAGTTTTTCTCATATGTGAAGTAAATGAAGAACGAATGTGGAGAATGAAAGCTTCCAGTGATCAAGCATCAAAATTGGAATATTTTTCTTTTCTTTTTTCTTTTCTTTTCTTTTCTTTTCTTTTCTTTTCTTTTCTTTTCTTTTCTTTTCTTTTCTTTTCTTTTCTTTTCTTTTCTTTTCTTTTTTCTTTTCTTTTCTTTTCTTTTCTTTTTTTTCTTTTCTTTTCTTTTTTTTTTTGAGAGAGGGTCTCTCTTTGTACTTTAGGCTAGCTCTGAGCTCACTATGTAGCCCAGGCAAGCCTCAAACTCAGCAATCCTCCTGTCTCTGCCTCCTGAGCACTGGGATTACAGGCATGAGCCACCACGCCCGGCAATATTTTTCTTTTTACTTGTTCTAATACAAAAAAAATAATCCCAGAGGGATTATCATGAGTTCCAGGCTAGTCTGGGGTACACAGTGAGTTTAGGCCACCCTGAAGTACATGATGAGGCACTGTTCCAAAACTAAAAAAGTACAATGATAATAATCAAAGTGATATTTACAGTGTTAAGTGCTGTGTCACTGTGATTACTGCGAACTTCTACTGAGTAATCTTCACTTTTTAATGACAGTAGCATTTTGACTGTAATTAAGAAATTCAAAGAAATTCTGAAATTTACTTAATTTTTTATATTTAATTATCTCTAAAATCGAGATGGACTTATATCTGAAATTACTTCCTTTGTTAAATACTTCATTTCTCAGTTTTCATATCATTGCAGCCTCATATAAATTATTAGCGATTATTTTCCCTTTATGTAAGAACTGATTTTACAGAAACTACTATTGTTAAAGAAGTGTCAGTAGAAAACTTATTTTTCAAAACTTGGATGAGACAAATTTTCATAATGAGTGGTAAAGGGCTTTGCAGAAATGAGTAAAATGCAAGAAATATGACAGTTAGGAAAGTTAAAGATGAAATTATCATCTCATGAACTATATATACAGTGGATATATTGGTTAAAAAAAAGTTCCTTCTGTAGCATAGTAAAATAAACTATGCAACAAAGCTTATAGCTGGTAACTTTCAAAATAGAAAAAAAAAGAAACCAAAATTTATTCTGCTGTTCCCCCCTGCAAGCTCTCCACCACTCCTATTTACCAAAGTTTTCTTCCCATATTTTTTTCGTTTGTTTTTCCTTTCCCATCCTTCAGCTCCATCCCTAGTCCTTCCTTCTCTTTGGACATTTTATTTCATAGTATCTGTGCAATAGATTCACATATACATGTTGACCCTCATTTAAACTTTGTTATTTTTAAGATTGCTTGAATTATATCGGACTATTTGATCCAACTGAGGAAAAATTTACTCTCACAATTTTTAATTAGTTCACATCTTCACTGTCTCATTTACCATGCTATCCAATCAGTTTTCTTTTTGTACAACAGACAGATCAGGCTGGGGACTTTATAAAGTAAACACATTGAATTATTTCACAGTTTGGGTGGTGGAAATTGTAAATAGCATGAAATGGGATCTGGTGAGTGTCCTGAGGCATATATGTGGAAGAGGGAGAAATTGTTTGTGAGAGAAAAAGCTAGAGAGAGGCATGGGGCCAGTCTTGCTTTTTTGTAACAACCATACAGAAGAATTTACAAAGAGCCCAAGAACTACTTAACACTTTCTACTCTCTTCTCTGATAGATTATTTCACATTTCACAAAAAACACCTGCAAAATAGCCTATAGGTCTATGATAAGTCTAAATATAATTACTTATTCTATATAAACAAATTTCTCAACAATTTATTTAGTGAAAGACAAAACTCATTTTTCATGTTACACCTGTGTCACCTATTATCCTTTTCTGTTTTACATTGTAATAACACTAAAATCTAGTTTGAGAAAGGAGTCCATAAATGGCTCCCTGATAGAAGACATTGAGAAACCACGATGGTGCAGTTAGAGACACTCATAAAATAGGACTTCAAAACTGCTGCAGAAAGTGAGAACAATGAATATATGTATTCAAAGCAAGGTGGATTCTCTTTCAGGGATTCCTGACAATATGTCTGTTTTAAATATTTTATTGTTGCTGGCTGAAATCCTGGACACCACCAAGTTAAAAGAAGAAACCCACAGTGTTTAGAGGTTTTAGTCCAGAGTTAGCTGACTCCAAGGCAGGATGGAAGAGTAGAAGAGGATCACAGAGGAGACCTCTTCTTGGCATGGTGGCGGGAAACAGTGAGCCAGCCAGGGAGGAAGATGTGTCCTTCCAGGCCACGGCCTCAGTGACCTGCCTCTTCCCACCTGGCTTCACTTCCCAGATTCTCAGAGTGTTTCATTGATAAACCCTACAATGGACTAGTCCAGTATCACACAATGATCCAGTAGCCCACACCCGTCATTTAGTCACTTCCTTGAGCCCCACCTAGAAGCACGTGAGATCTTTGGGGACATGTAGATATAAGGCATAACAGTGTTTTTTACTGTAATAAATATTTCATATTACCAAGTGATAGGAACCTACATCATTGATACAGGAAATTGTGTAAAGGAAAGAACAAAGGAAAGGCAAAGGCAGAGATAAGAGAAGGAATATGAAAGCATATAAAGAACACAGAAAAAGAAAAGCAATATGAATGGAAAGTGAGGGAAAGGTAAAAAATTATACCCTTGAATAGTAGTGTAACTGTGTAATTTTAAGGGCATTTCTCTGATGTGCAATGATCCATGACATTCTGCATTTTTTGCATGCCAAGTTCTCATGAACCTTCCACTGAGCATTGCCCGGTTTTTTTTGTTTGTTTGTTTTTGCCCAATGCTCAATGGGTTTTTTCCTTGATATTTAATCATAAATGTTTGTGTTCTCCACATATGAGTTACATATATAGTTTTGAAAATATTTTCCCAAGTATTTGGCTTGGTTTCCTATTTGTCTGGTAATACATTTTCTATAGTAAAAGTTTTTAAATTTGATGAACTATATCTCTTTTTATGCTTTATGACTTAGTTATTTGTGCTCGCTCTGCAATTCTTGCCTAATGGTTCTCCATAACGTCTGACTGCACAGTACAAGGAGTCATAATTTTAGTTCTCATTATGAGGTCTATGATCCGGTGGGATTGAATTTTGGATGAGCACTAAGAATTTATTATTTCCTTATATGCACATCACAAGGCAGAGATTTAGCTCAGTGGCGCCGTGTACCTGCCTGGCAAGGACAAAGTCCTGAGTTTGATCCCTGATATTGAAAAAAAAAAAGTATCATAAGAGACATGGGATTATTTTCATTGGATACACCATTTTATGTCTTAATGAGTATGTTTCAATTAAGGTTGAAATGGATTATCTAGGCAAATTTTATTGAAAATCATTTCATCATTTTTTATTCATTGATGTTTCTCTCATTACACCAATGTTATGTTGTCATGATTCAAAGGACTTTGAACTAATGTATGAAATCAGATACATTAAGACTTATAACTCTCTATTGACTTGACAGAATCATTTTGATATTCTTATTCTTTTTTATTATCATATAAAATTCTAAAATGTCTTCTTAAATTATTTTGAGCTTTTTTCAGGAATACTGAATAGAATTCTACTGAACATATAGGAAAAATGGGATGAAGTATTGAGCAACTCTAAACCTACCCTTAAATGTGATCAGAGCCGGTGTGATAGCTCTACATTCAACTGTGACTTAAGTTATCAATAGCAGTTTGCAGTTGTCGGGGCAGAATGCTTATATGAACTGTTGAGTTTTTCCCTGTGTATTTCATAAGCTTGATTACTTGCCAGAATATCAAAGTGAAATTCTTGGTTTTTGCATATGGGTGACTTATGCTATCATCTTGTTTAAACTACTTATTTCTTGAAATAGCTGCTGCACATATTTCTTAAAATTTTTTTCATATGTGATAATTTTTGTTGGTAGAATTAATTTTATTTCTTCCACCTTACTCTATATTAATTTATTTCCCTTTCCATTTTCTTGACTAAATGCACTGGCAATGAGGTACAGTAGTTTGTGAAAAAAATTGATTATTAGAAATGATAAGTTATTTATCGTAAAGGAAAGACCATCATATATTTAATATTAAATATGATATTTTAGGAAAATATTTGGCAAATATAATTTCATATACACACACACACATTTGAAATTCTATGGATTCTATGGATTTAGTGATTTTAATGAATGAATTGAGTGTCAACTATAGTCATTTTCTACATTAGAAAGACCGTCCTTTCTATAGTTTCTTCATACCATGACTTTTGTTTTATTTTGTGTTGCTGGTTACAATTTGCCTCACTTTTAATAGGTGTATATGTTTTTATATTCATGAGTTAAAAAGCATTCTCTAGTTCTTACTCTACTGTACTTTAAAATATTTTGTCTGCTTATGACAAGAAAATAGGACACTCATAAAATGACATAAGGTTCTTACATCTTCCACATTATGCAAAAATTTTTAATAAAATTGTGGAATAGTTTCCTTAAATCTTTGATAAAATGTACCAATAAAGTTTGAATTTTTCTTTGAGGAAAAAAAGTATGACTTTACTCAAGCTATTTTTATGTTGAAATGAACTCAGTGTATATAGTTCTCTCATTCAAAACATTCCTGCACTGCATTTAAGCTGTCAAATATTAAAATCAAACTATATGTAATTTTTCTTCGTTATTTATTAATATTACAGAAATTTCTTACACCATTACATTTTTTAAAAAATTGAATTCTTTATTGGTACAATTTATATACATCTCACTATCACACATAACATTGGGGAATGTATACCAATATATGACACAAGTTAATTCTCATTTTTACCCATATCCCCACCCACCCACACCTCCCCACCCACTATATACATGCTCTTTTATTTTCTTTCAGAGTCATATTTATTACTTCCCGACTTTACATCCCCACACCAAATTTCCTTTGAAAATTTCCCATTCTACAAAAACTGTCATACTTTCTAGAGCTCATTTGCATGTGTAGGTGCTCATATCAAAGAGAAGATCTGGTATTTGCCTATCTGTAATCTATTTCAGTCATTAGTATGTCCTCCAGGTGTATCCATTTGCACATAAATGAATCAATCTTTTCATTCTTTATGGCAGAATAATACTCTGTTTTATTAAAAAAAAAAAAAAAGCACATCTTCTTTATCCACTCTCCAGTTGATGGGCTTTTGGGTTGTTTCCAAGATTGAGCTATCATGAATTGAGCTATTATGAACAAGGGTGTACATCTGTCTTTCCAATGTGATTTTTAAAATTCTTTTGGGTATATTTCTAGGAGGGGAATTTTAGCGTCAAATGGAACCCCTAGTGCTAGTTTCTGAGAAATCTCCACACAGATCTCCACAATGGTTGCACAAGTTTGCAATCCCGCCAACAGTGCAGAAAGGGCTCCTTTCATTACATTTTAAAAATGAAGTTATCATTTCATGAACTATAGCTATCATCTCATGAAGTGTGTATTTTTGTTACTTGTAATGTCCTATAAATTTGATTTACATTAGATTCTCAAAGCTATCACTTCAATATTCCCAATCAATCAATGTTTCTGTTATTTCTATTTCTATAAGTATTTTACTATTTCAAACATAATTTGTGAATTTTATTACTGATGTTTAATTGTTATATATTTAATCAACACCTATATCATCACTCTACTCACATTAAATTTTAAAATTTTTTACACTCATTGATTTTAGACTATTTTGTCCCACATATTTAGATCCACTTCAGTTTGTATTTGTTTCTCATCCTCCTTCACATCTCTCATTACCATTCTATATAAGCCTTTCTATTAAATACTACAGACAATATAGTGTGTTCTTGCTTTTCTGTCCTAATAGTCATTGCTCTAGAAGGGTTAGCTTATATTTATGAAATTATTGATATGTAATGTGTAGTATGCCAATTTTCTGCATTATATTGGTGCCAGTTTTTTTTGTTTATCTGTTCACTGTCTCATCTTGATTAAGCAATTTTAAAACATGTAATTTATATATTGAAGTTCTAAAGGGAACACAGAATAAATAAAAAAGGGAAGAGTCATGATTCTGGAAGAAGAGGCCATTGGCCAGATAATGAGCTGCCATGAAATTTTTACTAGGCCCATGTGTAAGACCTGAAATTTGTAGAAATTGTATGTCAACACGAGAATAATTAAAATCCACTGGATTATGTGTTGTATTCTCTCTCTGGTAATCTTTTTTTTTTAATTGAATTCTTTATTGGTACAATTTATATACATCTCAAAATCACATATAACATTGGGAAATTTGTACCAGTATATGCCACAAGTTAATTCTCATTTTTACCCATATCCCTACCCACTCCCCCCTCCTCCCCCCTTATACATGCTCTTTTATTTTCTTTCTGTATCATATTTATTCCTTC
>PVIC010038353.1:6076-17743 GCA_004025085.1 Thryonomys swinderianus | reverse complement strand
TTTTCCTGCCCTTTCCCCTTCTCCCCTCCCGGACCCTGCTGTGTCTGCCACCGCTGTTCCTCTCAGTCTCACGGGAGCACCTCTGAACCCAGACCTGGGGTGTCTTAGTGCAGGGTGCCCTGCCGGTGGAAGAAGCGCCCACCTCAAGACACACCTAATTCTTTTCCCTAGTGAGTGGCTCTAGAGGCTGTGTTGGACCCCTCTTTCCTGGCTTCTGCTACTGGATCAGCTTAACGTACCTGAGAGCCAGACACTTTGCTTGGGGTTTTGAGCTCACCTTTCAAACGTACTTTTTGGCCTCGGGGACCGAGGGGCGTTATGAAGAAATTGTACTTCCCAGGCTGTCGTGGTGGTGGTCATGGTCGTGTTCATGGTGAATTTCTTCCTCCTCCTCCTCCTCCTCCTCCTCCTCCTCCTCCTCCTCCGTTCCTTCACCTTCTTCTCTTTTTCCTTCTTTTTCTTCCTTTGAACTGCAGTCCACTTTTCCTTGCACAGAAAAGGAGTGGGAGAAAGGCTGCGTATTTACTTAGGGAAGTCCTTTAGCTAATGTACCGTAGATCAACAGTGTTTTACTAAAATAGCACCTTACCGGGACGCGAAGGAAATCGAAGACAAGGTTCTTACCATTAAGGAGAGTGATGTGGTCTAAAAGGGTAGCGGGACGTAAATGTGTACTGTACACTACCGACTACAGAGATATAAACAATTGCTGAGTAATTTGGTCTTTGGAAGGAAAGCTCCAGTTTTGTGTCCATCGTCAAATGCTGGGAGATGTTTTTACTGGTGATTAATATGGGTGATTCTGAGGGAAAGTACAATAAATGGAATGGTTCGCTTGAGCACAAGTTCTGCTTACTATTCCTTCACTTTTCAAAGAGATAGTGTTTAAAGCGATTTTACTGAACTCTTCTGATGTGTGCAGAACTAGAGACGGCAAAATGATTTTCCTGCTTGTAAAAATTTAAGAACTGGTAAAATTTGTTAATCGCTAATGTGTTCCTAGAGTTTGGTAGCTTTCAGTCTTCCTGCCATCTCACCTAAGAAATACTCTGTTTGATGCAAATAAAGTTATTAGTACATTCTAGAATTTATTCTGAAATCTAAGACAATATATACCCAAGAAATTAACAGCAATAAAAGCAGAAATGTATGCTAAGTTCCACAAATGTGCTTCCATGCATCTCTCACTGTTGTGAGATTTTTTTTCCAGTGGTAATAACCAATCTTGAGATGGCAGTGAATCTCTAAGTTCAATATCTGAGGCAAGTTGATGGTCAGATACTACAAGATAGAAAATGTTTGGATTTTCAAAATATATTGGAGTCTCTTGAAATTAAATTTTTGGTGAGTGGTTTTCTTTTAAAACAATATTGTCACTTTAGGTTATAAGACTGAATTCTTGAATACTCATGTTTGTACTGAAATTGAGAAAAGAAATAACTGTTGTTCCCAATTTGGAAGTATGTAGATATGGTTCTTTTTCATTGAAAAAATAAGTTTAATCTCAAAAGACAGTTATCTCGGGACCTGTACAGACTTAGTCCAGTACCTGGCTAAGGGAATGCATTCAAATATTCATTCCTTCCTTGTCATTAGCAAATTTGTTAACTTTCATAATGCTTTCTTTGGGAGAACACATACAGAATTTAGAGTGTCTTATCTACCACGCCCAGCATTTAGAGTGTCTTATCTAAACTGAATAAGTCATTTTTATAGAATTGATAATCACTGCTTTCCCCTGGATTGATACAGCTTCTCTTGCATTTTGATATTTTGGTACTAGGTAAAAAGTTTAAATGGTAAAGAAGTCCCTTGAGATCCAGCTTCCTAATTTTAACTCCAACCTGCCCAAATACTGAGCATGTTGAGAACTCTATGGATAAAACTAATTTCATGTCTCCACACTATAAGTGATAGGATTAGAAGAGTATTGGCTCATCTGGAGAACTGTATCTGAAAAGGACTAGAATATTAAGAGGACAGAAAATCAGTAACATCCCTTACATTTGTTTCTATGCTTTACAATAGGGCTTTTCATATGCATAAGGCACTGTGATCAAACTTGGCTTGGTAACAGCCTTCATTAAGAAATCTTGATTTGGGGCCGGAGATTTAGCTCAGTGGTTTCCGGTGCCTGCCTAGCAAGCACAAGGTCCCTGGTTTGATCCCTGGAAACCACATACAACAGTACCACAACCAGCAATCAGTCCCATATACCACAATGCTGGGCATGGTGGCTCATGCCTGTAATCCCAGCACTCAGGAGGCAGAGACAGGAGGATTGCTGAGTTCGCGGCTTGCCTGGGCTACATAGTGAGTTCAGGGCCAAAGTGACACCCTGTCTCAAGAAAAAAAAAATCCACATATATAGTTCATATCCTGAAATCATTTCATTTCTTCAGTTGCCCATCCAATGTTAGACTCTGGTTTGTTAATCTACTCTTTGAAAATAAATTTAAAAGGTTTAAAAAACCTCAGTTTTATATAGAAAGAGTTTTGAGTCTGATACAGCCTACTTTTCTTGTGGCCAATCATCCCCTCTTGCTCAGGTTTGCAATATGTCCCACATTATAATGTTTTATTTAGATTGATATTTTAGGTTCAGTTTCCTTATTCTTTTTATGGGGGGTTTGGATTTTTTAATTGATTTTATTCGTACATTATATATATATATACATATATATATATATATATATATATATATATATACATTTTTTATCACAGTCAACATTGAGAATTTGTACCAGTATATGACACGACTTTCCCTTATTCTTATTCCCAGTTTTACATATAAGGAAACAGGGTAAAGAGAGATTAAGTGAATTTCTAGAAGAACTGGATTTTGAAACCAGCTCTTCAATTCTTAGTCATTATTGTTTTCTCGTTGTTACCCTACACTGTGTATGGGGAGATTGTAAGATATCCTCCCTCAGTAGGTTGTAAATTGAATGGATACATCTATTTTAAAACAGCAGCCCAAACTTTTAAGTTCTCTTGGCTAGATAGTCTCACCTTCTCTTTTAGGATTATATATTTTTGTTTTCTCAGATAGAAATTTTATAAGATAAGTCTGTTATAGCTAGAAAGCACATATCCAGAGAGGGAGGGTGACTTATTCCTAGTGCCACAGCAAATGAGTGGCAGAACAAGGACTAGATGTCAGGTCAGTTGATACTGTAGACTTAGTATCATCACACATTAGTTGAAGTACAGGTTCCTTGGAAGCATTTTAACTCATCTGTATTCTTTGTCCTGTCATTCTGATTACAGTTTGAAAAAGAAGAGAAACCCTGGTACAGTAGGAGAGATCTTAAACTGAGACATTTTATTTCCTCATCTATAACTTAAAAGACTATATTTTGAGAAACTTTCCAATTCTACATGTCTGTCATTATATTGAGATTTAATAATGTGCTTTTATTGATAAACTTTTGTTCTTGAGAAATCTTCCCATGATTTATTTTTTTCCACTGGTGTGAGTGAGTGTGTGTGTGTGTGTGTGTGTGTGTGTGTGTGTGTATGCTATTCTTTTATTTTTTTTAGTTGAAGAAAACTGATGGCTTGGATACATGTCTCAAGATCCATTTACTGGGTATGTCATATATGAGATGAATGCCCCTTCTAATTTCTTTTTTTTTTTTTTGAGACAGGGTTTCACTTTTATAGTTCAGGCAAGCCTCAAACTCAGCAATCCTCCTGCCTCTGCCTCCCAAGTGCTGAGCTTACAGGTTTGAGCCACCAAGCCTGGCATTTGTGGTATGTGGTACTGATTGCTGGTGGAAATGAGCCCCCACTCCTGGTATTGTTGTATGTGTTTACCGGGGATCGAACCAGGGACCTTGCGCTTGCTAGGCAGGTGCTGGAACCGCTGAGCTAAATCTCCGACCCAACCCCTTCTAATTTCTGTGGATTATACCTACACATTCTTAAGGTTGGCACTGAGAATATGTTATCAAAATAATTGTAACCTTTTTTTAAAAACTGTAACTTTTTAAACACTTTTTTAGTGCCAGCCACAATGTTTTTGAGACCACCAAGAAGTATAAAATCATGCATCTGTAGAGTACAAAGGAATTTGAGATCATTTACCTAGCCCACCCATTTCAGTGAAAGTGAAACCTAGGCTCAGTAAGAGGAAGTAAGACATAGCGGCTTAGTAGTAGACTTAAAAACTAGAACCCAGGTCTCTTGACTATTCATTTATATGATGCTGCCATTTTTTGTGGACAGTGGGAAGATAATTCTGGAAATAATGTAGTATAAGAATGGTGGTTATATAATGTATGTAATATATCATAGAACATCGACTGTTGTAGAAACATATTTCTCACTGATTTTTCCAAGTCAGAATGAAAAACAGTGGCAGAATAGCTTATCTAATGATAGTGGTTATATTATTTTATGTTTTAGTTTTAGGAATCTAGTTAGAGTTACTGGAATCTGCCATGTTTAGACTGGAGTAATAGCAAAAGTCTGATTAAATCATTGGAACTGAGATCAGAATGTCTGGAAGAATTGTTAAAAAACTAAAAAGTTATGTAATTGCCTTTGTTTATAACTCACGTTTCTCTTTACATAGGCATCACAAACACCTCATATGTTTTAAAGATTGTTTTTTCTTTGTATTAGTATACATGTGCAGTATATAATGATTACATTTGTCACAAGAAGTTGGTACATGTATAGTAGACATCTTAATTATTTTCTTGTCCCCTATCCCAGCCCTACCTCTCTGTTCATTCCATGTCTTGCTCTCTTTCCCATTTCTAAAAGCTCCATCTCGGTTTTTTTTCTTTTTTCAGTTTTTTTCCATTCCCTTTTGCTCCCCCTTCCACCATCAATTATAATAGTTGTATAGTATGAATTATTTTAGGAAATCTTCCTTTAAAATGGCTGTTTGTTCATGAGTTGCTATTTAATTATAGATTATACGTGTTTACTATGAATTCTTGATACAAATGTTTGTAAGTGCTGCCTTACCACACTCATGTAACATCACATATTAATTACTAAGTTTTAAGTTCTGAATTTAGTGACTCCCCCCCCCAACTGTCTGTGGTGATTCTTGGAGGTAGGGCAGTTGGTAGCAGTAAGGCAGTTTGAAAACTTAATTTGAATCCAGAAAATAAGGTAGATAAAATTTGATTTTTAAAAATGTACAGAAAAAAGTGCTTTGGGGATGAGAAGTTCATTAGCACAACAGACAATACTTTTTTTATTTTGACACAGGATCTCACTAAGTTGCCAAATTGCCTAGGTTGGGCTTGAACTTGTGGTCCTAAGTGTTGGAATTGCAGGCTAATTTTTGGTATATAAACTTTACACAATCCTCTGTGTTCTTTTCAGTTCAAAGTCAGGTAAATTTGCCAGGTAAGTCCCTTGAAGAAGTTGTTTGTTTTGTCATATACTGGGTGTCACTTCCTGGGGTTATAGTGGTGGTGGTACAGGAAGGGAGTATGAGAAAATGATGGTAGAGATTGTAGTGATGGAGGTACCAAAACTGAAGATAAGTCCAATAGTGTATTGTCCAGGTTATGAGACTACTTCCTGGACCCTTAATAACAGAGGGGAAAAAAAGACAATTCCCACAGTTTGGTATTGTTTTGGTATTGTTTTATGCACATACAAAGTGAGTTTAACCTTTTGTGCAGGAGATAACAACCTGGAAGAAGTACTTCAAATAGTATTTAAAGTAATAAAAATCACAGGTACTTTATGATGCCCTTTCAATATTTGAATTGATAAACAATCTGCATTTCTTTTTTCTTTCCAGAGCTTAGCTCATTTCCATCAACTTACACAAAGTCTGTTCCCTTCTTGTTTTTGGATATTAATCAGCTAACTGGCTAAATCTTAATTGGGTGCTTTCCTTACTCTTCAGAGTAGAGCCCTATCTATTCTGTTATTTCAAATTGGGCAGTCTTTGTGTGAATCTGGCATGGTTCAGATTTGAGGAAAAAGTACCTCAGACTTAGCATGGGCCTCACACCTGATGGCAGCTCCAATGTTTTCCCCAGTAAGTATACAAATTTATCTTGGTGACTATAGCAACCAGTCTATCAGTTATTCTAGCTCTTTTGCCTTATCTCAGATACTAGGATTATCATATCATCAGGTTCTGTTAAAGCACTTCAGGTCTTAGCATTTTATTAAGAGCCACAGCTGTCCAACAGTTTATACTTCAGCATTCCATCAGAATCAGTTGCTTTGGAGTCCATAATATTTTTTATTCTAAATATTTTAAGATACTTTAAACATACAGAATTTAACAAAAACATGTTCAGGCAACATTTTGTTACACTAATTTTCTTAGTTCTAGTTTTAGTTGTTGACTTGAAGATTGGATGTATTGCATCATTGGTACCCATTTGCTAATCACTTTCTAATAGCAAGTAGAATAAATTTAAAAATTAAGGGTTTCCATTTAGAAGTATATTTCCACATAGGGTTTTTACTTTTTTTTTCTTCTGGTATTGGTGATCAAACTCAGGACCTTGCACTTTTGAGGCAGGTACAGGGCCAGTGGAACAATCCCCAGCCTTAGGGTTTTTAGACTCAATATTATCACACATTAGTTGAAGTACACATTCCTTGGAATCATTTTAACTCATCAGCATCTACCAAATAAGGAATCTGGCTTTTAACAAAAATAATTTCTATAGGTTGTAGAAACATCATTGGTCTTTAGATGAATTCATTCTAACTTAAGAAAACTTTTATAGATCTTTCTTTTGCAGCCTTTAGGTAATCACAAAAACAAATGTAAAGATTAAACATTTGGGGCCGGAGATTTAGCTCAGTGGTTCCAGCGCCTGCCTGCCTTACAAGGGCAAGGTCCTGAGTTTGATCCTGGTAACCACATACAATGCTGGGTGTGGTGACTCACTCCCACCAGCAATCAATACCACATACCACATACCACAGTGCCGGTGTGGTGGCTCAGGCCTGTAATCCCAGCACTCAGGAGGCAGATACAGGAGGACTGCTGAGTTTGAGGCTTGCCTGGACTACATAGTGAGCTCAGAGCCAGCCTGAACTACAAAGCGAGACCCTGTCTCAAAAAAAAAAAAAGATTAAACATTTGTATGGGTTTTTATATTTTTCATGTTCACTTGCCATTTTTTCTCTTAAAAACTTCATAATACTTACAGTTAAAATAGTTTGAAATTGTAAATATGCCTGGCTTGCATATGTATGAGGATGTTGAAGAAATATTTAGATACTTGATAAGGATATTAAGGAAATACTTATTATTTCTGAATAATCAGTATTTCTGAATTATTTTTGTTTGTTTTTGATACACTTGTTAGTATTGTGAGGTATAGTAATAACTTTCAAGTATGTACAGTTGATGTATTGAGTTAACTGACTTGGAGGTGGTTAATCAAAGATTTAACCAATATCAGTAACATTCCTGTATGTAACAATATCCTAAATAATTTATTTCTTTTTTGTTTATTCTTGTGGTACTGGAATTTGAATGCAGGGCCTCCTCGTGCATGCTACACAAATAATTCTACTACCAACCTATATTCCCAGTCCTTTTTATTTATTTTAAGATAGTGTCTCAGTTCCCCCAGGCTGGCGCTGAACTTGTGGTTTTCCTGCTTTGGCTTTCTGAGGAGCTGAGACTCCAGGCATGCACCACAAAGCCTAGCAGATCATTTGTTTTTAAAAATCAAAGTAGGATAGGTATTGTGAAATAGTAAGAAAATATTCAAAGGAACAGGGGAAGTAGGGGTAAGGGAAAGAAAAAATTTGATGGTGAAAAGGAAACAAAGCTTATGTATATAAGGGACGTGGATATGGGGGGGCAGGGAAGTGGGAAAAATGAGAAATCATGTCATGTACTCGTACACATTCTTAGTGTTGACTGAGATCATAACATGTACCAATAAAATCAATTTTTTTAAAAAGTCAAAGTAGGGCCAGGTGTGAGTGACACACACCTGCAGTCTTAACACCTTAGAAAAGCTGAGGCAGGATTGTGTGCTCAGGCCCAGCCTCAGCAAGACCCTGTTTCAAAAAACCATGGAGAATGTTGCTCAGTGCAAAAGCTGAGTTCATTCCCCAGTACTACAAAAAAAAAAAAAAAATCACAGTAGAATTTTATTTTTCAACTGATAAATTAAGAATTATATGTACTGTATTTATGAGATGCTATTTGTTATTTTAGTAAATGCATACTTGTGTTTAAAACAGTGAAACCTGTCTCCTTATTTATTATTTCTATATGGTGAAACATGAATAATCCTTTTAAAAATATATATAGTATTAGGGATGGGGATTTAGCTTAAGTGGTGCCACACCAACCTTGGATGTACAAGGGCCTGAGTTCAATCCCCAGTACTGCCAAAAAAAAAAATACACACACACATAGTATATATATAGAGAGAATATTATATTTAGCCACCCTACTGGGCAATAAAACACCAGAACTGTTTATCCTAACTATAATTAGTGCCAGTAATCAGCCTTACCTTTTTCCTATCTCTTGTCCTCCCCGCATCTGATAACCATTATTCTATGCTATTGGCCATTTTAGGTTACACATGTGAGTGAGATCCTGTCATACTTCTCTTTTTCTTCCTGGCTTACTTCACTTAACATAGTAACTCAAATGAATGGTTTTTATTCTCTTTTGTGATTAAGTAATATTTGTATTTTCTTTATCCACTCACTAGTTGATGAACACTTCAGTTGTTTCCATTTTTTGGCTCTTTTGAATAGTATTTTAATGAACATGGGCCTATCTCTTCAACAGATTGATTTACATCCTTTGGATATATACTCTGTAGAATTGCTGGATCATATGTTTGGTAGTTCTCTTTGCTTATTTTTGTTTATTGTTTGGTTGGTTTGGGTTTTTTGTTTTGTTTTGTTTTGTTTTTTACAGTACTGAGGATCAAACCCAGGCCCTTGCTCATGCCAGGCAAGTGGTCTGCCACTGAGTTATACTCCAACCTCAGTTTTCAGGATTTTGAGGAACCTCGATATTATTTTCCATGATAGATATACTAACTTAAATTCTTGCTAAAATTACGCACAGATGTCTTTTTCCCTGGCTAGAACTTATTGTGTATTTCTTTCTTGAAAGTGAGGTGATATTGTAGTTCTGATTTGCATTTTCCTGATTATTGCTGATGTTGAGTTTTTTTCACGTATTTATTGGGCATTTGTATGTCTTTTGAGACATGTCTATGTAGATCTGTAGTTCCTATTTAATTGGATTGTGGGGGTTGCTCTTGAGTTCTTTGTATATAGTATTTTAATTGATTTATTGGTATATTTTATGTATAATTATGATCACATTCAACACTGAGGGATGTACCAGTACATGACATCTTGATTCGTGTTTTTCTCCCATTCCTCTGACCTCCCTACAACTCCCCATCCCCCTATATACATAAACTTTGTTTCCTTTTTTTAACCATCAGATTTTTTCTTTCCCTTCTTTACTGACTCCTAACCCCCTTTTCCCTTTGAATATTTTCTTCCTACTATGCCATACCACCCTGAGCACACCAGATCACATCTGTATACAGTATTTTGACTATTAACCTTTTGTTAGATGTCTTGTTTGTGAACACAGTATTTCCTGGCATTCTGTAGATTTTTGCTTTATTTAGAAAGCTTTTCAGCTTAGTATAATCCACTTTGTTTCTGCTTTTGTGGCCTGTGCTTATGTAGTCTTAGCCAAAAAATTCTTGCCCATTCCAATGTTCTAAAGCTTTTCCCTTTTTCTTTTAGTAATTTAATAATTTAAGTCTTTAGTCCATTTTGAGTTGATTTTTGTAACTGGTGAGAAATACAGGTCTTTTGCATGTGTATATCCAATTTTTCCCAGCATGTGTATCCCACTTTTTTCTTTTTTAATGCTAGCACCATTTATTGTCCTTTTCTAATGCATGTTCATAGCACCTTTGTTAAAGATCAGCTGGTATAGGCCGGGCGTGATGGCTCACGCCTGAAATCCCAGCACTCAGGAGGCAGAGACAGGAGGATTGCTGAGTTCGATGCTTGCCTGGGCTACATAGTGAGCTCAGAGCTAGCCTGAACTACAAAGTGAGACCCTGTCTCAAAAAAAAAAAAAAAAAAAAAAAAAAGATCAGCTGGTATAGATATGTGGCTTTACTTCTGGGCTCCTATTTGTTCCACTGATCTATGTGTCTTTATTACTGTATGAGGCTGTTTTAATTACTATAGCCTTGCATTATGTTTTGAAGTCAGGTAGTATAATGCCTCTTTCCTTGTTCTGATTGTTTAAAACATCTTTGGCTATTTGAGGATTTTTGTGTTTGTGTGATTCTGTGTGAACTTTATAGTTACTTTTTTAGCTCTCTGAGGAATATATTGAAAATTTGACAAGGATTACACTTAATTTATATATCACTTTTATTTAGTTTTGTTTTTGCTGTTTCTTTTTTTTGTTTTTTGGGACAGTATCTCGTATAGTTCAGTCTGCTTTTGAACTCAAAGCCATCCTCCTGCCCCAGCCTCATGAGTTCTGAGATTATAGGCATGTGCCACCACACATGGCTTGTAAACCACTTTAGTAGTATGGATATTTTAACAATATTTATTCTTCCAGTCCATGAACACCAAATGCCTTTATAATGCTCTCTACAGCTTCCTTCATCCATGTTTTACAATTTTCATTGTAGAAATCTTTCACCATTTTGACTAATTTGTTCTTAAGGTTTTTTTTGTAGCTTTTCTGAGATTGTTTTCTTGATTTCTTTTTCAGACAATATGTTTATATATAGCACCACAACCACTTTTTTTTTTTTTTTGAGACAGGGTCTCGCTTTGTAGTTCAGGCTGGCCCTGAGCTCACTATGTAGCCCAGGCAAGCTTCGAACTCAGCAATCCTCCTGCCTCTGCCTCCCGAGTGCTGGGATTACAGGCATGAGCCACCATGCCTGGCACTGTGGTATGTGGTATTGATTGCTGGTGGGCGTGAGTCTCCATGCCCAGCATTGTATGTTGTTATCGGGGATCAAACTCAGGACCTTGCGCTTGGGAGGAACCACTGAGCTAACCCTCCGGCCCCCCAAGGAGAATTTTAATTGTATAAATAGACCTACTTTCTTCATAGTGCTATAATCCTTAAAAATTTTTAAAGAAGGATTGTTATTTTATTTTGTATTTTTTTAATCCAGGGAGTAGAACACAAGATTTTTGGAAACGTGGTGGAAAACTTTAAAACTTTTTCCATACCATAGTCTATTCCAGTACAGAATTCATTGAACCCTGAGCATTCTTGTTGATCACAGATCAAACCAGTCACAGATCTAAAGCCGATAAATAATAATGTTGTGCTGTATTCATACTCACTTTAATCAAAGCAGGCCTGTGACAAAGTAGTAGGAGAGTTCTAGCTGGCATTGCTTTCAAGCTGGAAAGAATAGCTGTCGGTAGGCTTAATGTTCATAGTCTTCTTTTTTATTATTATTATTTTTTTATTTTATTTTATTTATTTATTTATTTTTTTTTTTTTGCTTTTTGAGACAGGGTCTCACTTTGTAGTTCAGGCTGGCCCTGAGCTCACTTATGGTGCCCAGGCAATCCGCCGCGAACTCAGCAATCCTCCTGTCTCTTCCTCCCCAGTGCTGGGAAGACAGGCGTGAGCCACCACGTCCGGCATTGTAGTATGCGGTGTTGATT
>PVIC010038352.1:0-17563 GCA_004025085.1 Thryonomys swinderianus | reverse complement strand
TTAAGAAGAATATGCACATGAAAAATCAGAAACTCGGTATTTAAAGAGAAGTGACATTGGACTGGGCATCTAGCTCAGTGGTTCTGGCACCTGGCTGGCAAGCACAAGGTCCCTGGATCAATCCTGGATAACCACATACAACGATACCAGGTGTGGTGACTCATACCCACCAGCAATCAGTACCACATATCACAATGATGGGCATGGTGATTCACATCTGGAATCCCAGCACTCAGGAGGATTGCTGAGTTTGAGGCTTGCCTGGGCTACATAGTGAGCTCAGGCCCAGCCTGAACTACAAAGCAAGACCCTATCTCAAAAAAAAACTGTTCATTTTATATTTCTTCAATTTAGATGATACAGTATCTAGTCTACACCCTCTTTTGTATGATGAAGAGTTTTATGGTTTTTACCACTACACTAGTAAGGTCTACATTTTTATTGTCAAGATTGACTGGGCCAGGATTGTAGCTCAGTAGTGCTGCACCTGCCTGGCCAAGTGCAAGGTCCTGAGTTCAATCCCTGGTATGGAAAAGAAAAAAAATTGACAATCTGAAATATCCTAATGATGACATTTTCTTCAGTGATTTGCGTATACATTTTTATTCTAGAAATTGAAAAATATGATGGGTTTACCATTTTAATATGAATGGGTATCTCTCCTCTGTAGGGCTGAGTATGTGCTAGAATTACATTTCTTTTTCCACTAGCTATTATTTTTCCTGAGCCACTCAAAAGGGCTCTTTCATTACTAGCTGTGATGATTGTCTTTTTTAAAAAAAATACCACTTATTCTTTTATGGTGTCCTCAAGTTTTTCTAAGCTCTTTCTAAGCTCTTTTTTCTAAGCTCTTTTCTAAGCTCTTTCTCTGCCATATTTTCCCAGGATAGTTTATTCTTGGAGTCTTCTTCCAATCTATACTACTTTTTTTGGACTTGTTTCAAACTGTCTTGAGATTTCTTCCCTTGGTTGCTTTTCTGAGATGACTCTTAATTGCTGGATCCCGTGTTGTCTTAATATTTGTATTTACTCTTTGTAGTTTTTTTGAAATATGTCCTGGAGAAACTTTTGCCCGTACATCTGGAAATGGACTCATTCTACCTTTCTTCTTGTTTTGTAACTTGCTGAAGAGATTGAATGACTTTTATTGATCTACAATGAGTGCCATTGTTTTCAACCCATGAATTACTGCTGTCTTCTCTTGTACTTGCATTTTCAGATTTGAAGGCTTCTCTAAAGTTTTGAGAAAATTAAATAGGTACTTCCTGCTATAGGTTCATCCATACTTTACTAGGCAGTACCTTCTACTTCACTTCACCAGTCAATATCCTTTTTTTTTTTTTTTTTTTTTGGTATCAAAGATCAAACTCAGAACCTCACATTTGCCAGGCAGGCACAGCACCACTGAACTATATCCCCAGCCCCAACATTGTTTTTATTTTCATATTTTCCAAAAATCTCTTTGAATTATCTCTTGTATTGGACATCCACGACCTGTTTTTTTTTCTTTCTTTTTTTTTTTTTTTTAAGATTTACTTTGGTTTACAGTGTTGGAAGTATCAGTTTTTGTTGTTATTTTGTTTTCTTTTTTTCCTCAGTACTAACAGTTGAACCCAGGACCTTGTACTTGTCAGGCAGGCAAAGAACCACTGAGGCACATCCCTGGCCCTTGAGAACCTGTTGCTGGGCTGAGGATTTAGCTCAGTGGTGCCTGCATATGCCTGGCAAGCGTAAAATCCTGAGTTCTGGAGTTTGATACCACATACCACAATGCCAGGCGTGTTGGCTCATGCCTATAATGCCAGCATTTGGGAGGCTGAGGCAGGAGGATTGCTGGGAGTTCAAAGCTTGCCTGGGCTGCATAGTAACCTCAGGGCCAGCCTGAACTACAGAGTGAGACCCTGTCTCAAAGAACTAAAAAAAACAAACGAAACTGTTTGTTATAGTGTTTATAACTTTTTATTTCCTTGCTAATTATGTGAAAGTTTTGGAGATAAAATGATGGTGCCTCATTCTGTCATGTCCCTCAAGTTTTTCATTTTCAGAGTTTGAAATTGAAATGTACTAAGTAAGCAATTTGAATATTGGATCTCTAACAGTGCTATTTTAGTGATTTCACTATACCAGAATATGGTTCCTAGTTTTATATTGTTTTCTAGATAATAAGGGGAGGGGAATATGTGTGTGTCTGCTGTCTATTGCTATCCAGTGGATAATGCCATTGCCAGGGTAAATGAGTGAGCCACAATATTTTTGCACTGTTCTGTTTTGGGTTTTTCCTGTTCTGACTAACTTAAAACAGGCCTTCTGGTTTACTGCCACTATCAAAGGAGTCTTTTTGTTGCATCCTAGTTTCTTGTATACACATTGTTATGTAAATCTTCTCTTAAAACCTTTGATAAATGTTAATAACAGGAAACTTTCACTTTTCCTTCTTTCCATTTTAAAAATAGTTATAATCAATCTCTTTACCTTGGTGAAGACTTGTTAGGCTCCAGTGATTTTCAGAGTTCTTGTCAAGCACATTCTGGGAACTTGTTACCACTGAAAATTTTATTCCTCCCCACCTTTCTGAATCAACAATTTTGGAGGTGGAGCCTAGCAATCTGGTTTCCAGGGCTGCCACATAATTCTATTGGTGTGTGCCCTGAGGTCTGCTGGTCTGGTCTTTCCCTCTCATTTTACTTGTGGAAAACTGAGGTCCAGAACAATGAACTGATTTGTGCAAAGTCATACAATTAAGTAGAATTTTCTGACACCTCACAAATTGTAATTTAGAAAAAAGTCAGAGATGATAAAATTGTGAAGCTCTTAAAGACAACACAAAATTTGAACACTGAGTGATAACATTTTGTAAACACAGAATAAAGATGAATTTTTACAAAGGAAGCTCATAGTGAATAGCTGTAGAGATATAAATATATGTAAGCCAGATGTGGTGGTGCATACCTGTAATCGCAACACTTTGAGAGCCATGGCAGGAGGATCAAAGTTAAGTCCCACCTGGGCAGCTTCGCAAAACATTGTTCTTTTTTTTTTTTTTTTTTTTGAGACAGGGTCTTGCTTTGTAGTTCAGGCTGGCTCTGAGCTCACTGTGTAGCCCAGGCAAGCTTCAAACTCAGCAATCCTCCTGTCTCTGCCTCCCGAGTGCTGGGATTACAGGCGTGAGTCTCCACACCCAGCATTGTATGTGGTTACTGAGGATCGAACTCAGGACCTTGCGCTTGTGAGGCAGGCACCAGAACCACTGAGCTAACCCTCTGGCCCCATTGTTCTTTTTTTTTTAGGAGTAGGAAGAATGTATTGAAGGATAAAGTGGTTTGTCCTAAAAAAAAATGGTTTAAGGAACTGGAAGTGTACCTCAGTGGTGGAAGACCCTGGGTTGGATCCCCAGTATCACTAAATTTGTATATATGTATATGTGTAAAAATATAGAATGTGGGGCTGGAGATTTAGTTCAGTGCTTCTGGCACCTGCCTCGCAAGCACAAGGTCCTGGGTTCAATCCCAGTAACCACATACAATGCTGGGTGTGGAGACTCACGCCCACTAGCAATTAATACCACATACCACAGTGCTGGTCGTAGTGGCTCATCTCTGTAATCCCAGCACTCTGGAGGCAGAGGCAGGAGGATTGCTGAGTTCGAGGCTTGCCTGGGCTACATAGTGAGCTCAGGGCCAGCCTGAACTACAAAGCAAGACCCTGTCTCAAAAAAAAAAAAAAAAAAAAAATATATATATATATATATATAGAATGTGCCTTAGGAATATAATAGGTTGAATTAATAATTGGTTCTTTACTAGGAATACAGAGATAATGTAAAATAATTTTTACAGTACCTGATAATGTTTATAAACTGTTAAGTGCACATTATCACATTCTTGTTGGCTAGTGTTACTGATTAAATTGTTTTGTTTCTTTTGAGATAGGGTCTCATAGTTCAGGCTGGCCTTGAATGTAGAGCACTCTTCCTGCCTCAGGCTTCTGAGTGCTGGGATTATAGGCATGTGCCACCATGCCTGCTTGATTATATTATTGATTTTGTTGTTATGAGGGAGACAGTGCAGACAGAATTCCTTTTTTTTTTTTTTTTTTTTTTTTTTTTTTTTTTTTTTTTTTTTTACAGGGTCTCACTTTCGTAGTTCAGGCTGGCCCTGAGCTCATTATGTAGCCCAGGCAAGCCTCAAACTCAACAATCCTCCTGCCTCTGCCTCCTGAGTGCTGGGATTACAGTTGTGAGCCACCATGCCCAGTACTGTGTTATGTGGTTATCGGGGATTGAACTCAGGACCTTGTGCTTGCTATAGGCAGATGCCCAAATTACTGTGCTAATCCCCAGCTTCCTCTACCCTTATTTAATCATCAACTCTATGACTTTTGCTTTGTAAATATAACTCAGATTTATTCATAAACCCCCCTCCCCAGGGATTGAACTCAGGACCTTGCACTTGTCAGGCAGGTGTGGCACTACTGAGCGACATCCCTATCTCTCCTTTTTTCTTTATATTATTCTAGTGCAGGTCATCTTCATCTCTCAGTTGTACTGCTGCCATAGCTTCCTAATTGATCTCACACCACCAGGACTATCCATTTTCACTTGTTCATATGTTGTTTGATCTTTCTACACTTGATCTTAGCCAAAAGGCCAAGAAGTGATGTCTGATCTTTCTAAAACAAATCATAATACATCATTGTACTTTTTTTTTTTTGAGGCAGGGTCTTGCTTTTGTAGTTCAGGCTAGCGCTGAGCTCACTATGTAGCCCAGGCAAGCCTCGAACTCAGCAATCCTCCTGCCTCTGCCTCCCGAGTGCTGGGATTACAGGCGTGAGCCACCACGCCCGGCACTACATCATTGTACTTTTAAAAACCTCTCAGCGCGGGCCGGAGGGTTAGCTCAGTGGTTCCGGTGCCTGCCTTGCAAGCGCAAGGTCCTGAGTTCCATCCCCAGTTACCACATATAGTGCTGGGCGTGGAGACCCGCCCACCACCAATCAACACCACATACCACAATGCCAGACGTGGTGGCTCACGCCTGTAATCCCAGCACTTGGGAGGCAGAGACAGGAGGATTGCTGAGCTCGCGGCGGCTTGCCTGGGCACCATAGTGAGCTCAGGGCCAGCCTGAACTACAAAGAGAGACCCTATCTCAAAAAGCAAAAAAAAAAAAAACCTCTCAGCGCCTATCCACTGTTTTCAAGGTAAGGTCTAAGTGGAGAGTGTTAATACCCTGCAGTATTTGGCCTCTGCTTCATGGTAATAGCCAAAAGGGTCATGTGTATGTAATTGAATATATTCATAAAAATATTACAATACTCTGGATGATTAAGTTTGTTAAAATGTGTAACTATAAATCAGAAGCATCTGAATACAGCCCTTTAAAAAGCAATTTCGGGCTAGGTGTGGTGGCTCACGCCTATAATCCCAGCACTCAGAGGCAGAGGCAGGAGGATTGCTGAGTTCAAGGCTTACTTGGGGTACATAGTGAGCTCAGGGCCACTCTAAACTACAAAGCGAGACCCTATCTCAAAAAAATAAAAATAAAAATAAAAAGCTATTTCTGGGCTGGAGATTTAGCTCAGTGGTTCTGGCACTGGCCTAGCAAGCACAAGGTCCCTGGTTTAATCCCTGATAGCCATATACAACAATACCAGCCGTGGTGACTCACGCTCACCAGCAAACAGTACCACATACCCCACAGTGCTGGATGTGGTAGCTCATGCCTGTAATCCCAGCACTTGGGAGGCAGAGGCAGGAGGACTGCTGAGTTTGAGGCTTGCTTGGGCTACACAGTGAGCTCAGGGCCACCCTGAACTACAAAGTGAGACCCAGTCTCAAAAAAAAAAAAAAGGCAATTTCTGCTGGGGATTTAGCTTAAGTGGTACCATACCTACCTTGGAAACATGAAAGCCCAAGTTTGATTCCTAGCCCTCCTCCAAAATAAATAAATAAGTAGCAATTTCTAAACACTGGCTTTACTTTCTGACTCCCTACTTTAAGTTTTAAGTAACATATTTAAAGACTACATAAAGTAAGTTTTCTTTTTTAGTTCAATTTATTCATTAATTATTTTAATTGGAGAAAAGCTGTGGTCATTCCCAGCTGTGTTAGAAACAGTTGTCAAGTGTGGTTCTTTTTACTGTGAGACTGGGAGCTGTTTCTAACACACAGTTGTTAGTAGCATAGATTTGTCTGAGTTTTCAGTACAGAATGTGTCTATGGGTAAGTAACTTTGGACTGTGGATAGTGGGAGGGGTTCTTGTGTATTAAATTCTACAAACTGTTCTCTTTTAGTTTAGACTTTTAGCAGATAGACTTTACAGCCCAGCCAATCTGTAGTATAGTTTTTTTTATAGTTTTAAGATAGTTATAGACATGCTAAAGTCAGGGTATTCTGCTGGCCTCAGAGTGGAGAGACACAAAATTACTTGAATCCTAATATAAACTTGCAGTGCTATTTAATGTTAAAGATTTCTGAGACAGTTTTTTACTTTAAAAAGCATGTTTTCCAAAAAGCATATTTTCCAGGAGGCCTTACTAACTTATCCTCTGGTTAACATTAATAACGAAAATTCTAGTGTATTTAAAGAACTTACAGGATTTGTGGTAAAATTAAAATTTAGAAATTATGAAGTTTGTATATGTGTATAGCTTTTTTATTGTTTTGGTTTTCTGGTATTTTGGGGGGGGTTGTTTTTTTGTTTTGTTTTGAGACTGGGTCTTGCACTGTAGTTCAGCTAGCTTTGAAATGACTATGTAGCCCAGGCTGGCCTCGAATTTGCAGCAGTCCTCCTGGCCTTAACCTTCTGAGTGCTGGGATTACTGGCTACCATAGCTGGTTGCCATTTTTAAAAAAATCTTATCATATTGGAGCACTGAAGAAGAAGAGGTGAGAACTACCTCCTGGACTATCCAAAGCCATTACCACTGCATCCTGCATCTATGCAGCACCTGCCTCTCACCACTGTCACCACCATCCCCAAGAGAAAGGCTGAAAGGGGATGCTAAAGCAGATACAGCCAAGGTGAAGGACAGCTACAGAGAAGATTTGTAAGATTTTGTCTGTTGAGCTGAGCATGATGGCACTCGCCTGTAATCCTAGCACTTAGGAGGCAGAGGCAGAAGGGTTGCCACGGGTTCAAGGCTAATGTGGGCTACAAAGCAATACCTTGTCTCAAAAAACAAAACAAGGGCCAGAGGATTAGCTCAGTGGTTCCGGCGCCTGCCTCGCAAGCACAAGGTCCTGAGTTCGATCCCCGGTAACCCCATATAATGCTGGGCGTGGAGACACGCCTACCAACAATCAACACCGCATACCACAATGTCAGACGTGGTGGCTCACACCTGTAATCCCAGCACTTGGGAGGCAGAGACAGGAGGATTGCTGAGTTCACGGCAGCTTGCCTGGGCACCATAGTGAGCTCAGGGCCAGCCTGAACTACAAAGCGAGACCCTGTCTCAAAAGCAAAAAAAAAAGGATTGTCTGCTAAACCTGCTCCTCTAAAGCAAGAGTCCAAGCCTAGAAAGGCCTCTGAAAAGAAAGCAGAGAATGTGCCCAAGAGGAAAAGCACAAGGCAAGGGTAGGAAACCCTTGAGGAAGTGGAGAGGCCCACAGTGACCAGGCACAGAAAGCCAGGTGTGCTGAAGATACACGTATGAAATGTGTACATTTTGATACTGTGCTTCTGGTGACTATTCAATTTGAAAAACTTTATCAGGTTATAAAAATCAGAATTTTGCTTTACTTTTTTTTTTTAAGCTATATTGTTAATACACAGAACACTTCATTGTTGTTTCTTGGGCAAGAAGCTTATGTCACTAATACAATGTCTCCAAAGCTGGGTTGATGTGGGGAAAACATCTTCCCTTGCAAGTTTTGAGATTTCCTCTTAGAAGGAGGAGGAGGGAACTTCTGACGTTGACACTATGGCTACCTTAGCACAAATGCTTGTGGTATGTGAAAAATCCAAGTTCACTTTTATGTCCTTTCCCTCTTTGCCATCAGCATTGACCTAACTCCTTATGCCCAGGGACTATTGGGACCAGATTCCCAAAAAGTAGAGTTACCAATATGTCAGACACTGGACTTGCCATTGACATTGAGATGGTGTCCCATAGAGCAAATATTTCCTTTTCTAGATTATCAAACTGATAATTCTACCAGTTTCATTTGTTTTCCTGAAAGTCGGGGTTGGCTTGTGAGAAGTTAATAAGCCACATGTTAAATGTGAAGCATCGATCCTCACTCTATAAACTGTCCTTATTCAGAGCATCAAATGAAGACTTCATTGGAATAGTGGGTTTCTAATTTTTAATAGTCCATCCAAAAAGAGTTTGAATGTCCTGCCTAAAATACCATGATTGTTTCTGAAAAGTTTATTTAACAAAGCTGAATAGTTTCTCTTGGAAAAAATAAACCTATTACATGGTGTCAACTTTAGTCTTTAAAATAACAATTTTAATTAAAAATATGAATATATGATATGTGTAGATAAAGATGATTTCTTTGTCCATTTAGGGCAGCCACTGTAGCTGTATATGGGTGTTGAACACTTGAAATATGATGAGCCTAAATTGAGGCATGGTGTGTTAAAATACATACCACAAGAAAAAGTATGAGCTGGACATGGTGGTGCACACTTGTAATCGCAGCACTTAGAAAGCTACGGCAGAGGGATCTCCAGTATGAGGCCAGCCAGCCTGGGCTACAGAGTAAGGAAGGCCCTGTCTCAAAAACAGAGAAAGTGCCAGGCGTGGTGGCTCACACTTGTAATCCCAGCACTCGGGAGGCAGAGACAGGAGGATTGCTGAGTTCGAGGCTTGCCTGGGCTACATAATGAGCTGAGGGCCAGCCTGAACTACAAAGTGAGACCCTGTCTCAAAAAAATAAAAAAAAGTATGAAGAAATATAAAACATTTTACAATTTTTTGTTGATTTCAGTATTTTCTTTTTATGAAGTTACTAGAAAAGTTAAGGTTACACATATACATTACATCTTCTGTTGACACACCTAGTCTAGAACATACTTTCTGAAAATTGGGTTTCTATTGTAATGTGAACATTTGTGGTATTGGGAGTTATTTTATAGTACTCTTGGATTTTAACAAAACTATTGTAGTTTTGTGGGGGGGGTTGTTTCTTTGTTTTTGAGACAGGGTCTCGCTTTGTAATTCAGGCTGGCCCTGAGCTCACTATTGTAGCCCAGGCAAGCCTCAAACTCAGCAATCCTTCTGCCTCTGCCTCCTGAATGCATGAGCCACCACACCCAGCCTTGTGGGATGTGGTACTGACTGCTAGTGGGCGTGAGTCACCATGCCCAATATCATTACTGGGATCAAACCAGGGACCTTGCACTTGCTAGCCAGGCGGTGGAACCACTGAGCTAAATCTCCGGCCCAAAACTATTGTAATTTTTTTTTTTTTTTTTTTTTTTTTTTTGAGACAGGGTCTCGCTTTGTAGTTCAGGCTGGCTCTGAGCTCACTATGTAGCCCAGGCAAGCCTCGAACTCAGCAATCCTCCTGCCTCTGCCTCCCGAGTGCTGGGATTACAGGCGTGAGCCACCACGCCCAGCACTGTGGTATGTGGTATTGATTGTTGTTGGGCGTGAGTCTCCACGCCCAGCATTGTATGTGGTTACCGGGGATCGAACTCAGGACCTTGCGCTCACGAGGCAGGCACCGGAACCACTGAGCTAACCCTCCGGCCCAAAACTATTGTAATTTTACAACTAAATATGAAAGTTAAAAACTCAATAAAGTTGGACATAGTGTTTCACACCTGTAATCCCAGCACTCAGGAGGCAGAGGCAGAAGGATTGCTGTGTGTTCTAGACTTGCCTGGGTTATACAGTGAGTTCAAGGCCAGCCTGAACTACAAAGCAAGACCCTGTCTAAAAAAAAAAAAAATTAAGATCTTGTTTTAGACTTCTTATTAGCCCAAAACTGAAACCCTTCATGATTTTATTGTTCTTGGATTGGAGCCAGTTTGGCAGCTGATACAGTCATTGGTATTAGATTTATTCATTGTTGTGCTTATGTGTAACAAGTTTTTTTTAATTGTAATTTGTGTGCTAGGTCTGTCTTGGGGAAAAACTCATAATTTCAGGAGGGAACAAAAAATAATAAGTACATATGAAAATTGGTTTGTGGATTTAGAGATAGAAGTTGAAGCAGTTCCTTTTTGGCTCTTTATTTTTTCACTAAAGTAGGAATAAGATCATCATAGCTCCCGCTTGTGATGGCTTCTGGGGAAAACTTGAATGAAATGAAACAGTTCTCTGTAAATAAATGGGAGTCAGCTTTTATTCATTTATTTTTCCTGGACACAGAGCTAAATACTAAAGAAGACTGTAGAAGAGGGTCTTTGCCCTCAGAGCTTGGTTTTGTTAGGGATATGTGACATAACCAAAAAAATTAAGTGCCAGGGATTTACCTCAGTGGTTCCAGTGCCTGCATAGCAAGTGCAGGTCCTGAGTTAGATCTCTAGTACAAAAAGTAAATGCAACACACGGCAACTAAAGAATGATGTTAAAGAATATATGTCATGGGGCCAGAGGGTTAGCTCAGTGGTTCCAGCACCTACCTCGCAAGCGCAAGGTCCTGAGTTCAATCCCCGGTAACCACATACAGTGCCGGGTGTGGTGGCTCACGCCTGTAATCCCAGCACTCGGGAGGCAGAGGCAGGAGGATTGCTGAGTTCGAGGCTTGCTTGGCCTACATAGTGAGCTTAGAGCATGCCTGAACTACAAAGTGAGACCCTGTCTCAAAAAAAAAAAAAAAAAAGAATATGTCATAACCAGGCATGGTGGTTCACACCTGTAATCCCAGCACTCAGGAGGCAGAGACAGGAGGATTGCTGTGAGTTCTAGACAGTGAGCTCAGGGCCAGCCTGAACAAAAAGCAAGACCCTGTCTCAAGGGGGGGGATTTAGCTCAATGGTTACAGCACCTGTCTTGCAAGCATGAGGTCCCGAGTTCAATCCTGATAACCACACACAACAATATTGGGCGTGGTGACTCACACCCACCAGCAATCAATACCACATACCACAGTGCCAGGCATGGTGGCTCAGACCTGTAATCCCAGCACTCGGGAGGCAGAGACAGGAGGGTTGCTGAGTTCAAGGTTTGCCTGGGCTACACAGTGAGCTCAGGGCCAGCATGAACTACAAAGCGAGACCCTGTCTCAAAAAAAAAAGAAAAAGAAGATATGTCATACTCAGTTCTACAGAGTTGGAAGATGAAGAAAATACTAATGCTAATGACTAGCGTTTTTGTTCTTAAGTTTTCTCCTTTGCTTATCACAATATTAGCCAAGTCATCTATCCTTTATGTACCTTTTGACACTGTTTTTCATAATTCAGTGGTAATTATAAAAACTACATAGAATTTAGCACAGATTCCTTACCTTAGCAGAGAGTATAATAAGGTACTTTTAGAACTAAGCTTTGAATGCTTTACAGTAGGATATTGTTTAGAAATGGGAAGTTAAAGGTTCTATAATGCGTAGTTCAAATCATATAGCTTCTTGGATTTATTCACTATGAAGTTAAAGTTCGCATTAGCTTGACCAACACACCTTCTTTTTCTTGTTGCCTTTCAGTCTTTTAGTATTTGTTGTGTTAATGATGAGGATGAAAAGACTCCATTGTGGGATGGGTGGGTATCAGTAATAATCAGAGGAGAAAGGAGTTGTATGGGATAAAATATTTGAGAATATACATCTGTGTGTTATAGAAACTGACTACTGGTAACATGGCAAACCAAGCTGATAGATATGTGTCCCCCATAGGCAGAAACACTGAAAACATTAAAACAATATGTAATGGGCCAGGAATGGAGCTCAGCATTTACCTGGCATGCGGGAATTCCCGAGTTTGATTCCCAGTTCCCCAAAAAAGACAAAATATGTAAATAAATTATAAGGAAAGAAAAACATGAAGAAATTCATAAATCTCAGAAATGAAAGAAGTAAGAGAGTGAGATCTGGTACTGCTGTACAGAAGAAGCACAGGGCCGTGTGTGTGTGTGTGTGTGTGTGTGTGTGTGTGTGGTAGCAGGGATCAAAATTTGGGCCCTTGAGCTTCCAAGGTAGGCATGGTACCACTTGAACTAAATCCTTGGTCTTTTGATCCTTCATATACAGTATGTCCTTTGGAGTCTGGGTAGAATTTTAGTATACATATGGGAATAGGATATGGGGCCTTGGGACTTTGCAAAATAGTTTAGATAGAGCCAAGGCATGTGGGTCTAGTGATATGTTCGTAACATAACTGAAGAGATTAACAAAGGAATTAAGCCGGACGTGGTGGTTCACGCCTGTAATCCCAGCACTCGGAAGGCAGAGGCAGGAGGATTGCTGTGAGTTCGAGGCTGGCCTGCGCTACATAGTGAGCTCAGGACCAGCCTGAACTACAAAATGAGACCCTGTCTTGAATGAATGAATGACATCATTTCAAAGTATATAAAACAGTTGAGTGTGGTGGCACATGTCTATAATCCCAGCACTAGAGAGCCTGAAGGCAGGAGGATCACCATGAGTTTCAGGCCAGCCTGAGCTATGCCTTGAGACCCTGCTTTAAAAATATATATATTACATATATATAAATATATATATATATATATATATATATATATATATATGACAAATTTACAGGCTAAAAATAGAGTAGTGATATCCTGGGATATGTTAGCACCCTTTTTTTTCAGAAGCCAATAGAGAAATCAGACCACCACCATTTACAACAAAAGGAGAGGTATAGAATATCTGAACAATAGAACTAAAAAGTTTGATTTTCAGATGCTTAAACTGTACTCTAGGGGCCAGAGATTTAGCTCAAGTGATACCTCACCTACCTTGGAAGCACAAGGGCCCAAGTTTGATCCCTGGTACCACCAGGAAAAAATTTAAAATTTATTAAAAATAAACTGTACTCTAAAAAGGACAGATGTTTCTTTTAATCACACAGCAAATATTTTTAGAAGTTAATTGCATTTGTTCACAAAAACATGGCTCCATGAATACCTCACCATATATTTCACACAGGCTAGGTTTTTCAGACTGCAGTGTACAGTACATGGAAAGCTTAGTCTTCAAGTTTCATTTGAAAGTGCTATTTAAAAGAATAACCTCTCAAATGTCTGGAATAATAATACCTAGAATACTTACGGAACATGAACAAGGTACACAGCTGAGTATTTTGGTGTATGTTACTCAAATCCTTTCAGCAGCCCACTGATTATAAGATACTTCAGTAGTCTTTGGCTTTCCCTAGTTTTGGTTACTCAGTTGTAGCCCAAATATATTAAATGAAAAATTCCTGAAGTGGAGAGTTCATAAGGTTTAAGTTGCATGCCTTTCTGAGTAGCATAATAAAATCTCACACTGCTCAGCTGTCCCAAGTTGTAAATCATTCCTTTGTCCAGCATACCCAACTGAATGTACTGTCCACCTGTTAGTCACTTAGTAGTTGCCTTGGATTAACTGTCAGTGCATTGCAGTGCTTGTATTCAAGTAACCCTTAAGTTATTTGGTGCCCCATAGAGTAATGATGTTGGCAATTCAGATATGGTGCTTTCTTTAAAGTGAAAAAGTAAAAGCTAAATAAAGAAAAGCATGAATCATATGCCAAAATTGTTCGTGAGATCTACACTAAGAACAAATATTTCTGTGGAATTACGAAGGAGAAAAAGTTAATGTAGTTTTGCTCTTGCATGGCACCCTGCAAAAAGGGGTGTGTGTGTGTGTGTGTGTGTGTGTGTGTGTGTGTGTGTGTGTACATACATATGTATCACTGAGATTTATTGGGTGTTGCATTTGGTTGGTTTTTGAAAAGTGTCTTCCCAGGGCTGGAGGGTTAGCTCAGTGGTTCCGGCGCCTGCCTCTCAAGCACAAGGTCCTGAGTTCGAGCCCCGGTAACCACATACAATGCTGGGCGTGGAGACTCACGCCCACCAGCAATCAATACCACATACCGCATACCACAGTGCTGGGTGTGGTGGCGCACGCCTGTAATCCCAGCACTCGGGAGGCAGAGGCAGGAGGATTGCTGAGTTCGAGGTTTGCCTGGGCTATATAGTAAGCTCAGGGCCAGCCTGAACTACAAAGCAAGACCCTGCCTCAAAAAAAAAAAAAGTGTCTTCCTGTGTATCCCAGATTGACCTTGAATTCACAGTCCTCCTGCCTACCAAGTTGTGGTATTATAGGCATATATCACAACACCTGGCAAAATATATTAGGTATTGAAAAAGCAAACATAGAGAAGAGTTAGAGGTATAAAACAGAATTTTTCCTCCTGTGCCATTTAAGAGTTCTCAACATGTTACCCAGTCACATCCTGGTATTTCAGTGTATGTTTCCTACCAAAAGATTACTTCTGTTAACAACCATACCGTTACTGTTCAAATTAGAATGTTAATACTGACTCATGTTGAAATCTGTAAAAACAAGGCATGTTGGCACATGCTTGTAAACCAAGCACTCAGGAGGCAGAGGTAGGAGGATCACTAGGAATTCGAGGCTACCTTGGGCTACATAGTGAATTCATGGCCAGCCTGAACTACTAAAGCAAGACCCTTTCTCAAAAAACAAAAAATAATAATAATAACAAAAAGGCTTATTTAAAAAAAAAAAAGAAAGAAAGAAATCTTGGGCCAGAGATTTTGCTCAGTGGTTCCAGCATCTCTACCTAGCAAGCACAGGGGTTGCCAGGCGTGGTGGCTCATGCCTGTAATCCCAGCATTTGGGAGGCAGGAGGATTGCTAAATTCAAGGCTTGCCTGGCCTACATAGTGAGCTTAGAGCAACCTGAACTACAAAGCAAGACCCTGTCTCAAAAAAAAAAAAAAAAAAAAGCACAAGGTCCTGAGTTTGATCCAGTAAACACATACAATAATACCAGGCTTGGTGGTTCATGCCTGTAATCCCAGCAGCACTCGGGAGGCAGAGGCAGAAGGATTGCTGAGTTTGAGGTTTACCTGGGCTACATAGTGAACTCAGGGCCAGCCTGAACCACAAAGCGAGACCCTATCTCAAAAAAAAATAAGAAAAAAAGAAAGAAATCTCTAAATCTCACTCCAATTTCACTAATTTTCTGAGTAGTGTCCTTTCTTCAAAGTAAAAATAATACAGTTCAGATCCATGCATTACATTTAGTTGTTGTATCTCTTTAATCTCCCTCAATCCCAAACAGATACTTCAGTCTGGAGCAGTTCCTCAGACTTTCCGTCCCTTTCATGATTTTAATAATTTGATGGCTACAGATGATTTTATTTCATAGAATAAATAAACCAATTTGAATTTAATTTTTTCATGATTCAATTCATATTATGCATCTTTATCAGGAATATCATAGAAATGCTGTGATTTTATTTATGCTGTGAGGTAACATAATATCAGCTTGTCTTATTGATCATGCTCACTAAGAGCATGATTAAGACAGTGTGAGTGGCATCTCTACTGTAAAGTTACTTTTTTCCTTTCTACTTAAGTATTTTGTAAGGAGATAACTTTAAATATCATTCCTCCTGAGACTTTGAATATAATGTATTCATTTATATTAATATATATTTTAGGGCCGGAGGGTTAGCTCAGTGGTTCCCGCGCCTGCCTCGCAAGCGCAAGGTCCTGAGTTTGATCCCCGGAAACCACATATAATGCTGAGCGTGGAGACTCACGCCCACCAACAATCAACACCGCATACCACAATGCCGGGCATGGTGGCTCATGCCTGTAATCCCAGCACTCGGGAGGCAGAGACAAGAGGATTGCTGAGTTCGCAGCGGCTTGCCTGGGCACCATAGTGAGCTCAGGGCCAGCCTGAACTACAAAGTGAGACCCTGTCTCAAAAACAAAAAAACAAAAAAAAAAAAAATATATATATATATATATTTTAGTTGCTATTCTGTGAGTAATCCCTTTATCTTCATTAATTTTTATGCTTCAGCATAATTTTGCTAAGTGTGAATCTTTTCATCTTGGCTAGTATGTTCTTCTGACAGGACCTCACTGTTCTTGGAGCACTTTCTTGATTTGTGTCTCAAAGTATCCAGGCTTTTGCACATGGCTGCCCACCCCTGGAATTAGCTTTTTCTCCAGCCATGTCTCCTTTTATAGAAAGTGTTATTTAGCCGAGATCCATTTGCTAATAATGCCTATTTCTCTTAGTGTCTTCCAAATTTTGTAGAAACCTTAAATTTCTTTCAAATGGTATTCAGTGAGCTAAAATTTTACATAAAAATTGCATTTCTGTACTAGGGACATAGCTCAGTGGTGCTGTTGACTGGTAAGCACAAGGTCCTCAGTTCAATCCCCATACTGAAAAAAGGAAAAAATTGTATTTCTCCCTTCTTGCTCCAGATTTCAAGTTTTAAGAAAATTTACTACAGTAGCAGGGGATTTAGCTCAGTGGTTGTGGCACATGCCTCTCACAAGGTCCCCCCCTGTACAAAAACATAACTGTGCGGGGCCAGAGATTTGGCTCAGTGGTTCCGGCACCTGCCTCACAAGTGCAAAGTCCTGAGTTCGATCCCAGTTAACCACATACAATGCTGGGCGTGGTGACTCATACCGACCAGCAGTCAACACCACATACTACAGTGCCAGACATGGTGGCTCACGCCTGTAATCCCAGCACTCGGGAGGCAGAGACAGGAGGATTGCTGAGTCTGAGGTTTGCCTGGGCTACATAGTGAGCTCAGGGCCAGCCTGAACTACAAAGCGAGACCCTGTCTCAAAAAAAAAAAGAAAAGAAAGCATAACTGTGCAAGGTTCTGAGTTCAATCCCAAGTACCGCAAAAAAAAAAAAGGAAAGAAAGAAAAGAAAGTTTACTATATCCATAGACCTTTAATAAGGAATAATTGACATTTTTCTCATTGTTTTGGTTTATAACAGATGATGATGTACCTGCAGATATGGTTGCAGAAGAATCAGGTCCTGGTGCACAAAATAGTCCTTATCAACTTCGTAGAAAAACTCTTTTGCCGAAAAGAACAGCGTGTCCTACAAAGAGCAATATGGAGGTAAATTAATTGCAATTTCTTTTTTGTACAATAAATGAAAGAATTTTTAGGAAACACAAAAATTATGGCCATTATTTTTTAGAGAATAATGATTATGTATGATAAAAATATTTGCTTGTGTTTGCTGTACTAGAAATTGAACCAGGGAGCTATATCCCTAACCCTCTTTATTTTACTTTGAGATGAGGTTATCATTAAGATGTACAGGCTTTCATACTGTCTTCCTGCCTCCTCCTCCCTAACAGCTGGGATTACAGGCTTGCACTGCCACACTTTTATATTCTTTTTGTTTTTAATTTTGAAGGGAGCCTCAACTTCAACTACCGAAAACTTTGGTCATCGAGCAAAACGTGCAAGAGTATCTGGAAAGTCCCAAGATTTATCAGGTATTTCCTCTGGGGATTTTAAGGGAATGGGATTTTTTAAAAATTTTAAGACTTGTTTGATACCAAAAAATTAAAATTAGATGAGAACATTACATTTGGGATTGAGAAAATAACTCATTAAATATACATTAGAACCATGACCTCACCCCTCTTTAATTTT
>PVIC010038351.1:0-17642 GCA_004025085.1 Thryonomys swinderianus | reverse complement strand
GGAGGATTGCTGAGTTCAAAGCTTGCCTGGGCTACATAGTGAGCTCAGAGCCAGCCCGAACTACAAAGCGAGACCCTGTCTCAAAAAAACCCCATAAGGTTAAAGAGAGAAAAAATCAGACACACAAGCTTAACCATTGCATGGTTTCTCTATGTGAATAATAAAATAAATATAAATAAAGAGGAAAATAAAAGATAGATAATGGGAAAAGAGAGATGGATCTTTTGTAAATGGGAAGGAGTCCAAGAGATGGACACGGGCTAGGGGGAGGGGGTGTAAAAAAAAAAAATTAAGATTCTTTATGTACATGTACCAAACCCCCAAAATGAATGTAATCATTATGTACTGAAAACATACTAATAAAAATTAAAATTTAAGGGCCGGAGGGTTAGCTCAGTGGTTCTGGCACCTGCCTCGCAAGCGCAAGGTCCTGAGTTCGATCCTGGTAACCACATACAATGCTGGGCATGGAGACTCATGCCCAGCAGCAATCAATACCACATACCATATACCACAGTGCAGGGCGTGGTGGCTCACGCCTGTAATCCCAGCACTTGGGAGGCAGAGACAGGAGGATTGCTGAGTTCAAGGCTTGCCTGGACTACATAGTAAGCTCAGAGCCAGTCTGAACTACAAAGCGAGACCCTGTCTCAAAAAAAAAAAAAAAAGAAAAATTTAAAATTTAAAAGAATATATAATAAATATTTTTTAGAAGTACAAGTTAGCCAGGTGTGGTGGCTAACATCTGTAATACCAGCACTTGGGAGGCTGAGGCAGGAAGATTGCCTCAAATTCAAGGCCACCTGAGCTACAGTGAGTTCAAGAACAGCATGAACTACCTAATGGGATCCTATCTTTTTCAAAAAACGAGAAAGGGAAAAACAGGTAATTGGTCTGTGCGAACCTAGATATGGCTGCAAAGCAGTAATACTTGCAATTAAATGAGAAAAGCAGTAAGCAAACTTTCCACTTTACTGACAGCAACTACAGACTCAAAATGTCTTCTCGGTTTACCTCAGCTTACAATCTGCACATGTAGACACCACTCTGTTACCAGTAACAGGTGAGAAGTAGGCGGAAGCAATACTCTTTGTGTGCTCAGTCACAGAGACCAAAGGCTGGCTTCCTCGGGGATTCAGGTACCTGGCATCATAAATGTGGACATCCCTGTGCAAAGGAAATAACCAATATCACTACAATGAGTGCAGTGAGCTACAGCACAGGGATAAACGTAAGATCTATACACTCAAAAATATTTGCCACACTGAAAAACATTTCTGACAGAACTCATTAATCTTTTTAGAGTAACTTCATTTTTAAATAATTTTTTTCTGCACAAATGACTTGCTGAGACATTTTTAAACCCTATACTTTCTGACCAACGAAACATACTTGTTATCCCAGCCCTCAAAAGGCTGAGCCAGGAAGACTGCTATAAGTTCAAGGCCAGCCTGGGCTACATAATAATGAATATTCAACATCATCAGTCCTGTTTTCCTATGATGATACTTGTAAATGTTTCTCCAAGCCTTTTTGCTGCGTTGCAAATATAACTGTATGAATGTTACAAAAAGTTATTTTTTCTTGATTTGTCACTCACTGATTATTTGATAACGTATTATTTAATCTCCATGTTTGCCCAGTCAGAACACTATAATCTTCTGCAATAATTTCATAAAATATTGGTATAGCCACACAGTAGAATATTTTAAAAATACCAAAAATGTAACAGCTAAATGTAACCAGTGGATATACAGGTTAAGTTTCTAGTTGATTTTTTTAACCTTTCCAAGAAAAATAAAACGCCACCACAGGCCAAGTTATGAATCAGACATAACTTATTTATTATAATTGTATGTTTTCTCAGAAAACAAAAGTAAATGAACATAAGGCCAAGGAAAGTAAAAATACACATTCAGTACCTTCACTATGAATAAACCTAAAAAAGATGGGTTTGGTGGTGCACACCTGCAACCCCAGCACTTGGGAGACAGAGGCAGGATTGGTGTGAGTTCAAGGACAGCTTGGCTACATAGTGAGTTAAAGATCAGTCTAAACCACAAAGCAATACCCTATCTCCAAAAAGAAAAAGTAAAAAAAAATCCATGTGCTCACTTCAGCATCACATATACGAAAAAAGAAAAAAAATCCAAAAGAGGGCCGGAGATGTAGCTCAGTGGTTCCAATGCCTGCCTCACAAGCACAAGGCCCTGAGTTTGATCCCATTAACCACATACAATACTGGACATGGTGACTCAGGCCCACCAGCCATCAATACCACATACCACAGTGCTGGGCGTGGTGGTCAAGCCTATAATCCCAGCACTCTGGAGGCAGAGGCAGGAGGATTGCTGAGTTCCAGGCTTGCCTGGGCTACATAGTGAGCTCAGGGCCAGCCTGAACTACAAAGCGAGACCTGTCTCAAAAAAAAAAAAAAAAAAAAAAATCCAAAAGAATTTCTCACTCAAACTGGGCATGGTAGTGCACCTGTAATCCCAGCACTCAGGGGGCTGAAGTCAGAGTATTTCTGTGAGTTCGAGGCCAGAGGATTGCTGTGATTTCAAGGCAAGCATGGGCTACAGTGAGTTCAAGGTCAGCCTGAAATAAATCATGAGACCTCAAACAAACAAACAAACAAACACAACACACACACACACACACACATTCACTCTCTCTCTAAGAAGCCTCCAAAAGAATGAAAAGAAAAAACCGGGCGTGGTGGCTCACGCCTGTAATCCCAGCACTTGGGAGGCAGAGACAGGAGGATTGCTGAGTTCAAGGCTTGCCTGGACTACATAGTGAGCTCAGAGCCAGCCTGAACTACAAAGCGAGACCCTGTCTCCAAAAAAAAAAAAGAATGAAAAGAAAAAATTTTAAAGCCTCTATCAGCGTAAAAAGGAGAATTATTTGGCCCTTGTGTATTACAAAAGTCAGATGTCTTTGACAACCAAACTAAATTATGTTTTCTTAAGTACATACCTCAATCCTGCAGTGATGAAATACTGTCGGTGCACAGGGTGCACATGAACAGTTCTTATCTTTGTCATAGAAGAACTTATCAGCTGCTCATAAGAAGTTCCAGGTGTCCGTCTATCTACCAGTGACAGGGACCCATCCCAGTGTCCCACAAGTATAGAGACTGCACTCTCTCCCAAGAAGTCAAAGGAGGAGAAGCTCCTGCTTTCATTTCTGTACACCTGAGAGCGTGAATACTGGTTAGCTTGTGACACTGGCCACTTAAGGAAAGTCACAGTAACAGAGTTACAAAGCACTTTATCAAGGTGACCTCACTTATCTTCCCATCATCCGCACAAGAAGCAAGGAGTGAACCAGACACCAAGACAGTACTGCACTGTGAGGCAAATCTCCGCTCAAATGCCCCACCTACGCACAGGGCCGTAGCCCAAATCTCAAAACCAATAACCCTCTGTTCCAGACGTACTCTCCAAAACTCACTAGGAAATGAACTGAGTCTGAATCCCATCCAACTGAAATTTATCTTAATATAGTAAGTAACTTTGCCAACCACAACCAAAATAGCTTGTGGAATGTTCATCTGTTCTTGTAGTAGAGTAACAGATTAAAATTCTTGACAGTTAATCAGGCTGCATCTATCAAAATATTTAATGCTTGCCAGGCGTGGTGGATCACGTCTGTAATCCCAGCACTCAGGAGGCAGAGGCAGGAGGATTGCTGAGTTCGAGGCTTGCCTGGGCTACATAGTGAGCTCAAGGCCAGCCTGAACTACAAAGCAAAACCCTGTCTCAAAAAAAAAATTTAATGCTTAAAGTCATTTACCTAATAATTTCACTAAAAGAAATAAATGAATATGTCTGCTACAAGAAAGTTTGTAATAGCAATAAGAACCCACCAAGACATCTGGTCAAATGAATGATACCACATTTCCACACTGAGGCCAAAAAGAATGAGGTAGGGGCTGAGGATTTAGCTTAAGTGGTACTGCATCAACCTTGGATGCACAAGGGCCCAAGTTCGAGGCCCGGTACCAGAGGAAAAAATAAAAAGAATGAAGTAGCGTGCACTTAGTACCTCTCCAAGATATACTATTAAATGGAGAAAAGTGAAATGCAAAAGGCTTATATGGTATGAATCCATTATTTCAAAGAAAGGGAGGGAAAAGTCTGTGCTTACAAAGATACAGTATGCAGGGCCGGAGGGTTAGCTCAGTGGTTCCAGCGCCTGCCTCGCAAGCGTAAGGACCTGAGTTCGACCCCCGGTTACCACATATAATGCTGGGCGTGGTGGCTCACGCCTGTAATCCCAGCACTCGGGAGGCAGAGACGGGAGGATTGCTGAGTTCGCGGCGGCTTGCCTGGGCACCACAGTGAGCTCAGGGCCAGCCTGAACTACAAAGCAAGACCCTGTCTCCAAAAAGCAAAAAAAAAAAAAAAAAGATACAGTATGCACTTTCTGGAGGCAACTCAAAATATACAATGTTAAATTCCAAAACTTGGGAACTGCTGGAGAGTAGTTTATCCTATTGACTGTAAATATCTTATCCAGAGCACATATTATGGCTCTAATACTTAATCATGTATAAGCCAGAATGATATCATTATGGGTTCTGGTCTCACACACAGAAGGGAGAAAAAACAAATGCTTCTACCAAGTAAGAACAAACAATATTCTTATGACTTGCTACTGACTTATTTTGATAACAAGTAGTATAAACTGAAATTAGTAAATTAATATCCAAAACATGACAACACCTAAAAAGGCTCAATATATACAGATTCAACTTAAACTAGTTTGGTCCATATATAGAAAGGGTTAAGAGCAAGGGCTGTGGAGTGGGACAAATCCTAGTACAAATTTTTTTTTTTTTTGAGACAGGGTCTCACTTTTTGTAGTTCAGGCTGGCCCTGAGCTCACTATGGAGCCCAGGCAAGCCTTGAACTCAGCAATCCTCCTACCTCTGCCTACCGGAGTACTGGAATTACAGGAATGAGCCACCATGCCCAGCACTGTGCTATGTGGTGCTGATTGCTGGTGGGCGTGAATCACCACACCCAGCATTGCATGTGGTTACTGGGATTGAACTCAAGACCTTGCGCTTGTGAGGCAGGCACTGGAACCACTGTGCTAAATCTCCAGGCCCCTAGTACAAATTTTAGTTCCACTGTTATATTCTATTTTTTGTTGTTGTTTTCTGAGACTGGGTCCACTGTGTAGCTCAAACTGTGCTTAAATTTACTATCTAGCCAAAAGAGGCCTTGAACTCACTATCTACTCAAAAGTGGCCTTGAACTCACTGATCTTCCTGCCTCAACCAACCTCCAGTCCTGGGATTACAGGTGTATCCACCACACCTAGCAACTGCTTCTGTTTTTTTAACAAACTAATAAACCTCTCTACTTCAACTTTTTTTTTTTTTTTTGAGACAGGGTCTCGCTTTGCAGTTCAGGCTGGCTCTGAGCTCACTATGTAGCCCAGGCAAGCCTCGAACTCAGCAATCCTCCTGTTTCTGCCTCCCGAGTGCTGGGATTACAGGCGTGAGCCACCACGCCTGGCACTGTGGTATGTGATATTGATTGCTGGTGGGTGTGAGTCTCCACGCCCAGCATTGTACGTGGTTACCAGGATCGAACTCAGTACCTTGCGCTTGTGAGTCAGGCGCCGGAACCACTGAGCTAACCCTCCAGCCCTCTACTTCAACTTTTTCATCTACTTAATGAGAATAAAATTATATATTTCATAGGGTATCATAAAGCTTAGTAATAAATATAAAGTATATTCATAATTTCACCTTGTCGGGACCTTGACCTTGAGCATTTGGCAGGACAGAAGCTTCCCTGCTTAGCCCTGTACACTAGGATTAGAGAGCTGTTTCCCAGCAGTTAGGTATGCCAGCTCTCCCATAGTATGAGCGCAACAGCTGAGCTGAGGGGCTTCAGCTAAATCTCTGAGTAATATGCAAAAGCCTGAGAACTGTCAAGGTCTTCAGCTGAATCCCAGAGTATGTGCAAGGGTTGGCTTTCAGGACACTAAGCAGTTCTCAACATAATATAACAGAGCACATTCTCTCTAAAACTATGCCTCAGCGCCTCGATACTATATAAAATAAACTTGCTGAACAGGCACCATGTCACAGTTTCTCCATCCAAGGGCTATGTCCCTCCTGGTCCCAGCTTTTCTCTATGTATGTGTCTGTGTGTTTCTTCTTAATTTCCCATTGCCTCCCCGCAGGGAATCAAACAGCTGCAAGGGCCATGGCATACCTAGCATCAGGGAACTGTCCCATCAGCAGTATCAGGAACAAATTATTAATATGTGCAAAAGCAGATCAAATTTTTTTTTTTTTTGAGACAGGGTCTCGCTTTGTAGTTCAGGCTGGCTCTGAGCTCACTATGTAGCCCAGGCAAGCCTCGACCTCAGCAATCCTCCTGTCTCTGCCTCCCGAGTGCTGGGATTACAAGTGTGAGCCACCACGCCCAGCACTGTGGTATGTGGTATTGATTCTGGCGGGTGTGAGCCACCACGCCCAGCATCCTATGTGGTTACGGGATCGAACTCAGGGCCTTGCGCTTGCGAGGCAGGCGCCGGAACCACTGAGCTAAATCTCCGGCCCTTTTTTTTAGTTTTTTGAGGCAGGGTCTCACTTTGTAGTTCAGGCTGGCCCTGAGTTCACAAGTAGCCCAGGCAAATCTTGAACTCAAAGCAATCCTCCTGCCTCTGCCTCCCAAGTGCTGGGATTACAGGCGTGAGCCACCACACCCAGCATTGTGGTATGTGGTAGCAGGGACTGAACTCCGGACCTTGTGCTTGCCATGCAGACACTGGCACCACTGACCTAAATCCCCAGCTCCAAGTATCCACTTTTTTTTTTTTTTTTTTGAGACAGGGTCTCACTTTGTAGTTCAGGCTGGCCCTGAGCTCACTATGGAGCCCAGGCAAGCCTCGAACTCAGCAATCCTCCTGTCTCTGCCTCCCGAGTGCTGGGATTACAAGCGTGAGCCACCACGCCCGGCCAAGTGTCCACTTTTTGACAGAGTAGAATTACATGACAACCATGGCAATTTTCAATCCCCATTTCAACAGACCAAAACAGCTGAGCTAATGTCTTCAGCATTTTATATTTATACTCTTTCACAAAAAAAATACATACACACTTCAAAAAGGAAAAAGAGTAAGATTTTTTTTCTCAACAGATGGTGTTCCCTTCCTCTGGGAACCCTAAAGGATGCTGTACAGTGCAGAAAACCCACTACCCTGCCAGCCCTTGGAGAAGAAACTGAACATACATGTCCAGCAATCTCAGTGACCAAGGTTATCCCTGCACAGTTCTCCAGACTAATGAATGTCTGCAAGCTCATGGCCACCACTTTGAGCACCTCTTGTACTTGTACAGGCCAGCGGTTAAGTTGTATTACTCTTGTGATGTCTCAATAAGTTAGTATTAAAGTATTTATAAAAGGTTTTCTTTTCCTGTATTCATTTTGTGGTACTAGGTGTATGTATATGTCTATCCTATAAGACACGTTAACTCTGGGTTGAAGTTGGATTCCCAGCACAAGGAAGAAAAAAAGGGGAGGCAAGGCATTTATGCCACATACCTATAATGCCAGCACTCAAGAGACTGAGACAGGAGGATTACAGTGCACTCAAGGCCAGCGTGAGCTAGTGAGTTAAACCTCAACCTGAACTACATAACTAGATCCTGTCAAACACACCACACACACATAAACACACACAACCTCAAAAAAAAAAAAAAAAAACACCAAAAGAAGAGTAGAAAAGACAAGGAGTTGCAGTGCTGGTGGAAAAGGGTAAAGGAGGAAAAAGGAAGGGAAAGAAGGAGAAAAGGAGGAGGAAGGAGAAGCAAGAATAAGAGAAGGAACAAAATGAAGAAAAAGAAACAGAAGAAAGAGGACAAAGGGGCAATGACATGTTAAGGCTTGGCTTAAAGATAATGGAAAATCAAATTTTAAACTTTCTCTGTTGTATTACAGACTAAAACTCTTGGGTATATACTATAATCCACCGCTGATGAATTTCTATGTTGCCTTGTCATATTTAAGAGTCATGCCCACAAAACTGATCCTTGCATAGGACAGAAATAATCAACAGTATTTTCCCCCCAAATAAAGAAGCACAAGACTTAATCCTATAAATAGTAAAACTTTCTGAAAAAAATTAATCAGAGTAGCCAGATGTGGTGGTACATGCTTCTAGTCCCAGTTACCCAGAAGGCTAAGGCAGGAAAATTGTTTGAGGACCAGCACTGTCCCCCTTCTACCATTTAACCATTCAGGTGGCATCTCACAGAATTCAGAGCCTCATCTGACACTCGCATGTAAACACATGAACATTCACCTCGTCAAAGATAGCCCTGGAGAAATCCCCACATCGCAATGTGCCATCATAGCTCAGAGACAGGAGCTGGGCCGGGTTGGCAGGTGAGAAGTAAAGACAACTAACAGGCTGGCTGTGGGGACAGAAAATGTATGTCCCATCTTCTTTATGTTGTTGAGTCTGAAAGAAAGTTGGAGATTCAGAAATGACATCATTAAGGCATTTACACTGGGATCACATCTAGTCTTTTCCTAATATAATTATACTCATTTTCATATATACATACACTAAAGCATACTTCAGCCACAGGGAGAATGAAACTCTGTCCTCTGCAAGAAAATGGATGGATCTGGAGACTATGAGGTTGAGCAAAATGAGCCAGATTTGGAGGAACAAGTATTGTATGCTGAGCCTAATATGTAAGATCTAAAAAGATGACAAGGCAGGTGTGGTGGTACATGCTTATAAACCCAGCACTGGAGGCTGAGGCAGAGGATCACAGGGCTACACAGTAAGTTCAAGGCCACCCTGAACTAAACACTGAGACCTTGCCTCAGAAAAGAAAAAAAAGCCGGGTATGGTGGCTCACACCTGTAATCCCAGCACTCGGGAGGCAGAGACAGGATTGCTAAATTCAAAGCTTGCCTGGGCTACATAGTGAGCTCAGTGCCAGCCTGAACTACAAAGTGAGACCCTGTCCCCATAAAAACCAAAAATAATAATAATAATATAAATATAAATAAATAAAGTAAAAAGAAAAGGGAATAAGAGGAGGAAAAGAATCTGAGGGAGGGTTTATGGGGAGATGGATACGAACAAATACCATATACACAGTGAAACCCACCCCTCAAAAAATTGTGAACTAGGGCTGGAGGGTTAGCTCAGTGGTTCTGGCGCCTGCCTCGCAAGCGTAAGGTCCTGAGTTCGATCCCCAGAAACCACATACAATGCTGGGCGTGGAGACTCACACCCACCAACAATCAACACCGCATACCACAATGCCGGGCGTGGTGGCTCACGCCTGTAATCCCAGCACTCGGGAGGCAGAGACAAGAGGATTGCTGAGTTTGCGGTGGCTTGCCGGAGCACCATAGTGAGCTCAGGGCCAGCCTGAACTACAAAGCGAGACCCTGTCTCAAAAGAAAAAAAAAAGAAATTGTGAACTAGGGCCGGAGGGTTAGCAGAGTGGTTCGGGCGCCTGCCTCCCAAGCGCAAGGTCCTGAGTTCGATCCCCAGAAACCACAAACAATGCTGGGCTTGGAGACTCACGCCCACCAGCCATCAATACCTCATACCACAGTGCTGGGCGTGGTGGCTCACGCCTGTCATCCCAGCACTCGGGAGGCAGAGACAGGAGGAATGCTGAGTTCACGGCAGCTTGCCTGGGCACCATAGTGAGCTCAGGGCCAGCCTGAACTACAAAGCGAGACCCTGTCTCAAAAGAAAAAAAAAAAAAAACCTGACCTATAGGGCCGAAGAGTTAGCTCAGTGGTTCCGGCACCTGCCTCGCAAGCGCAAGGTCCTGAGTTCAATCCCCAGAAACCACAAACAATGCTGGGCTTGGAGACTCACGCCCACCAACCATCAATACCTCATACCACAGTGCTGGGCATGGTGGCTCACGCCTGTAATCCCAGCACTCGGGAGGCAGAGACAGGAGGATTGCTGAGTTTGAAGCTTGCCTAGGCTACATAGTGAGCTCAGAGCCAGCCTGAACTACAAAGCGAGACCCTGTCTCAAAAAAAAAAAAAAACCTGATCTATACAGGGCCTAACAAAGAGAAAAAAGGGAATGCAAGGCAATTCAGTGGAGACAGGACTTTCTATAAATAATACTGGAACAATTGTGCATTTACATATGAAATGATGAACTTAACCTGTTACTTTACAACATAAACACAAAATAACTCAAGATGGAACACAGTACTAAATAGGAAAGCAAAGACTGAAAAACTTTGAGGAAGAAACTTCAGCTTTAAGACTGAGCTAGACAAAGATTCCTTAGGTACAAAATCAAACATAACCAATTTTTTTTTTTTTTAATTTTTGGGACGGGGTCTCACTTTGTAGTTCAGGCTGGCCCTGAGCTCACTATGTAGCCCAGCCAAGCCCCAAACTCAGCAATCCTCCTACCTCTGCCTCCAAGTGCTGGGATTACAGGTGTTAGCTATCATGCCCAGCATTGTGGCATGTGGTTACCAAGGATCGAACTCAGGACCTTGCACTTCCTAGGCAGCCACTAAAACCATTCAGCTAAATCTCTGGCCCAACATAACCAATTTTTAAAAATTGATAAAACAGACCTCATTAAAATTCTAAATTTTTCCATTTCAAAAGACAGTACTAGGGGCTGGAGATTTAGCTCAGTGGTTCCGCTGCCTGCCTGGAAAGCACAAGGTCCCTGGTTCGATCCCAGTAACCATGTACAATGACATGATATTGGGCGTGGTGGTTCATGCCTGTAATCCCAGCACTTGGGAAGCAGAGGCAGGAGGATTGCTGAGTTCCAGGCTTGCCTGAGATACGTAGTGAGCTCAGAGCCAACCTGAACTACAAAGTGAGAACTTCTCTTAAAAAAAAAAAAAAAAAACAGTACTAAAAAAAAAATACAAGGACAAGCTATAAGCTAGAAGGAAATATTTGCAAATCACATCCCATAAAGGATTTATATCTAGACTATCCAAAAATTTCTTACAAGCTAAACAAACAACCCAATAAAAGATGGACAAAATCAACATAGTACTACATTTGTATAATCTCAGCACTCAGGTGACGGAGGTAGGAGGATATCCAGAAGTTCACAGCCAACCTAGAATACACAAGAAGTTCAAGGCCACCCTAAACCACATAGTGAGACCCTGTCTCAAAAAAACAAAAAGCAGGGCCGGAGGGTTAGCTCAGTGGTTCCGGTGCCTGCTTCACAAGCGCAAGGTCCTGAGTTCGATCCCCGGTAACCACATATAATGCTGGGCGTGGAGACACGCCCACCAACAATCAACACCGCAAACCACAATGCCAGACGTGGTGGCTCATGCCTGTAACCCCAGCACTCGGGAGGCAGAGACAAGAGGATTGCTGAGTTCGCGGCGGCTTGCCTGGGCACCATAGTGAGCTCAGGGCCAGCCTGAACTACAAAGCGAGACCCTGTCTCAAAAACCAAAAAAAAAAAAAAAGCAAAAATAAGATAAAACTTGGGACACATTTGGATAAATATCTTACTAAAGATAGAAGTGACATGAAAGATGGTTCAACATCATTAGTCACTAGAGAAATGCAAATCAAAGCCACAGTAGAAAGGTCATTCAAATGTCATTCAAAGGTCATTCAAATGTCAAAAAAAAAGTTGGTGAGCACGTGCATGGTGGCTCACACATGGTGGCACTTAGGAGGCAGAGGCAGGACTGCTGAGTTCTAGGCTTGCCTGGGCTACATAGTGAGCTTAGGGCCAACCTGAACTACCAAGTGAGACCCTGTCTCAAAATCAAAACAAAACAAAACAAAACCTCGTTTATCAGGGCCAAAGAGGTAGCTCAGTGGCGCTGCACCTATTCTGCAAGCGCAAACTCATGAATTCAATCTGATACTGAGGCGGAGGAGGTGTCTTGGCCTCTGAAACACCGAACTCTTCTGCTCTCTTTCACTTGTTTTTTCTCTTTGCTGCACCTTACCCCCACTCAAGTCTTATCAGAATAGAGAATCTATGCTCCCAAAAGAAGAATTTGGTTTTTTTTGCTGTTGTTTTCTTTTCTGAGACAGGGTCTCGCTTTGTAGTTCTGGCTGGCCTGTGCTCACTATGTAGCACAGACTAGCTTTGAACTCAGCAATCCTCCTGTCTGTGCCTCCCAAGTGCTGGGATTACAGGTGGGAGCCACCATGCCCCAGGACTAAAGTGGGTGGTACTGAGTGCTGGTGGAAGTGAATTACCACACCCAGTATTGTTGTTTGTCATAACTGGGATCCAACCAGGGACCTTGTGCTTGCTAGGCAGGCATTGGAACAACTGAGCTAAATCTCCAGCCCAGGAAGAATTTGGATTTTATCTTTTATTTCACTTGCAAAAGTTTATTAACCCCAAATAGCATCAAGTCACTTTTGTTTCTCATCTCCATTAAATGTCCTCATAACATTTTTATATCTATGTTCTACTTCCACAACCAGAAAATAAACTCACAGAGCATTGACTTGATTTCTCTGTTTTCTAACCACTGAAAGCCCTCCCTGAAGTGTGATAACCACAGGGGATAGGATGTAGGAAAGTGGGTCATCCTGAGAAGATCCCTGGGAGAAATTCCAAATCATCTCCCAGACTGTATCCACATGGGCTGCTACAACACAATACCATAACAAGAGACAATCATTTCTCAGTTCTGCGGGTTAGGCAGTCCAAAATCAAGAGGCTGGCTGATCTAGTATCCATTGAGGCCAATTTCTGGTTTAAAGATGGTTCCTCATTTGGCAGAAGGAGAAGGGATCTGTTTTTGGCTTCTTTCACAAGGACACTAACCCCTCTCATGAACTAATAACCTCTAAAAGCCACACAGTTTCTAATACCATCACCTAGTACACAGGCATTTAATGAACAAATTCAGGGAGGACACATATTCACTTCATAGCAGACCATATGTGAACATAATGACCTCAGGCCGGAGGGTTAGCTCAGTGGTTCCAGCGTGTGCCTCGCAAGCACAAGGACCTGAGTCGATCCGGTAACCACATATAATGCTGGGTGTGGAGACACGCCCACCAACAGTCAACACCGCATACCACAATGGCGGACTTGGTGGCTCACCCCTGTAAGTTGACCCAACAGTCAACACCGCATACCACAATGGCGGACTTGGTGGCTCACCCCTGTAATCCCAGCACTCGGGAGGTAGAGACAGGAGGATTGCTGAGTTCCCGGCGGCTTGCCTGGGCACCATAGTGAGCTCAGGGCCAGCCTGAACTACAAAGCGAGACCCTGTCTCCAAAAAGCAAAAAAAAAAGAAACATGACCTCAGGGCCGGAGGGTTAGCTCAGAGGTTCCAGCGCCTGCCTCACAAGCCCAAGGTCCTGAGTTCGATCCCTGGTAACCACATACAATGCTGGGCGTGAAGACTCACACCCACCAGCAATCAATACCACATACCACAGTGCCAGGCGTGGTGGCTCACACCTGTAATCCCAGCACTCAGGAGGCAGAAACAGGAGGATTGCTGAGTTCCAGGCTTGCCTCGGCTACACAGTGAAGCTCAGGGCCAGCCTGAACTACAAAGCGAGACCCTGTCTCCAAAAGAAAAAAAAAAAAAGAAAAACCTTGCACTTTCAAGGCAGACAGCAGCACTAGTGACTTAATTCCCAGATCCAACAAACTAGGCCAAGAAATATATTTTTCATATATTCATTCTACATCTCTGGGCAGTTAATTTATGCCCAGATGGCTAAAGATATTCAAGCTAGTGTGGGAACGTAATGAGGGGAAGGAATGTGATTCAGAAAGAAAATAAAAGAGCATGTATATAGGGGGTGAGAAGAAATGTGGGTAAAAATGAGAATTAACTTGTGTCATATACTGGTACTAATTCCCCAATGTTGTGTGTGATTGTGAGCTGCATATAAAATGTGCCAATAGGCCGGGCGTGGTGGCTCATGCCTGTAATCCCAGCACTCGGGAGGCAGAGACAGGAGGATTGCCGAGTTCGAGGCTTGCCTGGGCTACATAGTGAGCACAGAGCCAGCCTGAACTACAAAGCGAGACCCTGTCTCAAAAAAAAAGTACCAATAAAAAAATTCAATTTAAAAAAAAGATATTCAAGCTAAAAATGTTAAAGTTCTATAAAACAAATATAAATTTCGGATTTCTAAAATCTGGAATTATAAAACACAAAAGTAAAATCTCAACCATTGTCTATAAATAAATATCTCTAGGCTATTGCCTTTTAAAATTATTTACTTCAGTCAAACTTTAATATCTTTGGCCAGGGCTCAGGATGCAGCTTAGCCTGTTTGGCAAGTGCCAGGTCTTAAATTCAATCCCGGGTATGGGGGAGGAGAGGATGTTTTAATATCTTCAAAAAGGACTAGTAACTTACCAAATCCCAAAGTCCAATTTGCCCAGATTTGGACCCAGCTGCTATCAGAATTCTAGTTTCTGATGGGTGAAGGGCCACAGAAGATATTGAGCCTTTGGTGACTTTATGAACAGTATCTTCTTTAATGACCATGCCATTTAAACTGGCTTTGTAGCTACAAAAGTAAAAAATTAAATTTTAAAAGTAAAATCAATATCAATAGTCAAAATAAGTAAAAGATAATTCATAAAGAAAAACCATAATTAGTAAATACATACTGGAAAATATTCAACCCCTAATAACAAAGGAAATTAAGTTAAACAATGATGTACAACTTTTCAGTTATAAAATTACCTGTGATAATTTTAATGATGACACCAAAATAGGCTACAATTCAAGAAACTGAGATAGAAAAACTGCCACAAGGGCCGGAGTGTTAGCTCAGTGGTTCCAGCGCCTGCCTCGCAAGCACAAGGTCCTGAGTTCAATCCCCGGAAACCACATACAGTGCTGGACATGGAGACTCACACCCACCACAATCAATACCACATACCACAGTGCCGGGCATGGTGGCTCACGGCTGTAATCCCAGCACTCAGGAGGCAGAGACAGGAGGATTGCTAAATTCGAGGCTTGCCTGGGCTACATAGTGAGCTCAGAGCCAGCCTGAACTACAAAAAGCAAGACCCTGTCTCAAAAAAAAAAAATTGCCACAAATTTATAGCCAACCTGGGCTATACTGTGAGTTCAAGGCCAGCCTAAACTATACTACGAAATCCGGTCTTAAATGGAAAAAAAATTAACGAGCTACAATAAAAGTTCAGCTGGGGATGTAACTCAGTAGAGGAGCTCTTGGCTAAACTGCACAAACCACTTAGTTTGATCCTTAACACTATAAAAAGCTACAATGGGCGGATTTAGCTCAGTGGTTCTGGCGCCTGCATAGCAAGCACAAAGTCCCTGGTTCAATCCTGGTAATCACATACAACAATACCACGCATGGTGACTCACACCGACCAGCCATCAGTACCATATACCACAATGCCAGGCATGCCAGGCCTGGTGGCTCACACCTGTAATCACAACCCTTGGGAGGCAGAGGCAGGATGATTGCTGAGTTCGAGGCTTGCCTGGGCTACATAGGGAGCTCAGGGCCAACCTGAACTACAAAGCGAGACCCTGTCTCAAAAAAAAGAAAAATATTTGGCAAGTGATCCGTTTCCATCGGACTGAAGGCCGCCCACCGGCCCACTGTATCCCGGGAGCGGTGCGGACTTAGCTACCGGGCACCATCCATTTCCGGCAGACTAAAGGCCGCCCACAAGCCCACTGTACCCCGGGGCGGCACGGACTCAGCTACCGGGCACCAACCGTTTCCAGCGGCTGCAGAAGACTGAAGCCTGCCCATCGGCCCACTGTACCCCAGAACTGTGCAGTGAGGAGTCCGGTACGGACTCTGGGCACCATCCCAACCATGGAGGGTTAACAGGCTCCACCCAGCGCCAGCCCCAACCCAACCCCAGAGCTGCGTTGTGAGGACCCAGGTCCTAGAGGAGATGGAGCCATCTCCTGCGTCCCTCCACAGGAGGCGTGCTCCTGGAGCCACACTGAGAGACCAGGCAAGATAAAAAAAAAAGGGTGGGGGAATCTAGCTTCTATTTTGCCATCTACTCCTAGATCCCTCTATTCACCTCTTGTCCCCATACCCTCTATCTTCCTGTCAGAAGCAATACCCAGAAGTAAAAGACTCTTAGGCTGCCCTATTTCTTCTTCTGTACTAGTATAAGAAGGTATGCAAAGTCTCCAATGGTCTTACAGCATACAATTGGTACTGTTGTACATATGCCCTTTTATCCTCTATTACCCGCTGGCATATATGAGATTCTAGGGTATAGGTGATCTTCATAAACCTGCTAACCCTATTTCATTCTCCTCCTGTCTTACTACCTCCCTGATTCCCCAGTAACCTCTTATCCCCAAAGGGTTCAGGGGTTCATTTACGATCTATATGTTGTATACACATTGCTGATTAATTCTAAATTCTGGCATATGGACACTGAGGTAACTCATAAGCTCAAAGTCTCCAGAATAGAATTAAACAAAACTTTTTATCTTATTTACTGTGTTTAATACTGAATTGGCATTTATTGGTATTATGGGTAACAAACATGATGTGATTGTTCTGCTCAAATACCTCCCATCATGTGTCAGAAGTGAGAACTCTCAAGGGTCATTACAGATTCAAGGAGGCCCCCCCAGGAAAGTGCCACATTCAAAAGGCCCCAGATAATAGAGACCTGCAACAAACATTCCCCTGTCATCAGGCAAAGAAGAGCATTAAAAACAACAAAAAAGTAGAAATGAGAAAATACACAAAAAAAAACAGACACAAAGATCACCACCACAGGAAATTTCAGAGAAAAGGGAAATAGGGCAAACTGAAACTCAAACACCAGGACTCTTGGAGATGGTAACTAAAGCGGATCTAGTAAAATGGAAATCAGAACTCATCTCTGAGATCAAAACAGGGATACTGGCCGGGCGTGGTGGCTCACGCCTGTAATCCCAGCACTTGGGAGGCAGAGACAGGAGGATTGCTGAGTTCAAGGCTTGCCTGGGCTACATAGTGAGCTCAGAGCCAGCCTGAACTACAAAGCGAGACGCTGTCTCAAAAAAAAAAAAAAAACAGGGATACTGTCCACAGTGAAAGACATCATTAAAGAAGAGATCAGCGAGATGATAGAATCCAAGATAGCAGAAGCAATGGAACCTTTTAAACAGCTTCAAGTAGAGCTCCAAGGAATGATGGAGAACAAAAGCTTGCGCAGTAGGATGAATGAAGCAGAGAACTGAATCTCAGACCTACAGGACAGCATAGCAGCCAATAAGCAGGAAAGGTATACTCTACAGAAAAGAGCAAGGGACCATGAGAAATCAATTCAACAGCTTCTAGATGACTCAAAGAAAAATAATATAAATCTGATTGGAGTCACTGAGGAAGCAGGAGACAGTGTAAAAGACATAAAAAAGCTATTGTCAGAGATACAACAGAAAACTTCACAGGAAAAGAAATAGACATACAGATAAATGAGGCCTATCGGACTCCAAAACACCGTGACATAAAAATATCTACACCTAGACATATAATTATCAAGGTTCCAGATGTACAACAAAAGAATGAAATACTGAAAGCAGTGAGAGAAAGGAAGAAAATCACCTACAAAGGGAAGCCCATTAGGATCACAGCAGACTTTTCAACACAAACACTCAGTGCAAGGAG
>PVIC010038350.1:0-17555 GCA_004025085.1 Thryonomys swinderianus | reverse complement strand
CATTCGAGAGATGCAAATGAAAACAACATTGAGATTCCATCTCACTCCACAAAGAATGGCCGCGATCACAAAGTCAACCAACGATAAATGCTGGCGTGGCTGTGGGGAGAAAGGAACCCTTCTCCACTGTTGGTGGGATTGCAGACTTGTGCAACCATTGTGGAGATCTGTGTGGAGATTTCTCAGAAAACTAGGACTATGGGTCCCATTTGAGCCTGCTATACCCCTGCTAGGAATATACCCAAAAGAATTTAAAAACTCACATTGGAAAGACAGATGTATACCCTTGTTCATAGCAGCTCAGTTCGTGATAGCTCAATCTTGGAAACAACCCAAATGTCCATCAACTAAAGAGTGGATAAAGAAGATGTGGTTTTTTTACAAAATGGAGTATTACTCTGCCATAAAGAATGACAAGATCGATCCATTTAGGTGCAAATGGAGACTTCTGGAGGATATACTAATAAGTGAAATCAACAGATCACAGATAGACAATTCCCGGATCTTCTCTCTGGCATGAACACCTGTAGATGCAAATGAGTTCTAGAAAGTAGGACAGCTTTTATAGAGTGGAATATTTCTATAGGAAACTTGGTGTGGGAATGTGATGAGGGGAAGGAATAAATATGACACAGAAAGAAAATAAAAGAGCATGTATAAAGGGGTAGGAGGGGGGAGTGGGTAGGGATATGGGTAAAAATGAGAATTAACTTGTGGCATATACTGGTACAAATTTCCCAATGTTATATGTGATTTTGAGATGTATATAAATTGTACCAATAAAGAATTCAATTAAAAAATGGCAACTTTCATTCATTTATGTGCCAATGGATACACCTTGAGGACATACTAATAAGTGAAATAAAGAGATCCCAGATATTTAAATACCGGATGTTTTCTCTGGTATGAGATCTTGTAGATGTAAATCAGTTCTAGAATGTATGATAGATTTTATAAAATAGGAAATATTCAAAGCGAGTATGGTGGGGGAACATAATGAGGGAAAAGAATAAATATTATTTGGAAAGAAAAAATATAGCATGTATACAAGGGTTGGGGAGTTATGGGTAGGTAGGGATATGGGTAAAAGGTAGAATTACCTTCTGTCATATACTTGTACAAACTCCCCAATGTTGAGTGTGTTTGGGATCTGTTTATAAAATGTAACAATAAAGAATTAAATTAAAACATGGTATGTTATATTTTAAAAAATACTACAATAAAAGTCCTATTGCTATTAATCCCATTAGTTTTCGATGTTTATTTTCATGTCTTTATTTGTGCTCTTATGATTGTCCCAAGGGCAGGAGTTGATTGAAAATGTTGATTTTTGTTGGTTATTTATACTTTATGAAGAGTTAGAACTTGGATTTTGTTTGACAAGATAAACAAGGTGCATGAGGATACATAATATTTTTATAGGGCTGCCATCACATTGGATGGCAACCTTTCATTGAAGGTTAATTCAGACACATGAAAGAGGATTCCCAGAACTACTTCAGAAAATGGCAATGACAACAAGATAGGTGGGAGTATAAGGGGAAATATTCGGAGAAAATTAACAACAATGTATCTTACTGTAAAAGTTTGTTTTAAATTTAAACACTCACTGAATTTTTCAATACAAATGAATATAATCATCCAAAGAACCAAAGTTTCAACAAACAATTCTGAACATGTTTTAGGCAAAATAGAGTCTCAGGACATAAGTAAAGTTATATAGCAGAACAGAATGAAATTTGCATAACTTACAATATAATAATCGTAAAAATCTTACCAGTGAGTTTGACAGCAGAATGAAAATGATGCAGAAACAATCAGTGAATTTTGAGATAGAAAAATAGAATTATAATCTGAAAAAGGACAAGACAAGTAAAAATTTAAGACAGGTGGAGAACTTTGTAGGGTTATAAAAAATGTAATATTTATGTTATCAGTATTTCAGAAGATGAGGAGAAAGTGTATGGAGTGAAAACGTTCAAAGTAATAGTAACTAAAGTTTTTATAAATTTGACAAAATGAAATAATCTACATGTTCAAGAAGATGCTTGCAACCCAATCATGATAAACTCTAGAAAATCCTTGACTAAGAACAACAAATCAGGCTGTAAACCACATCTACTTAGGCCAAAATCACATTCTCTGTCTCTCATTTCTCTCTCTCTCTCTCTCTCTCTCTCTCTCTCTCTCTCTCTCTCTCTCTCTCTCTCTCTCTCTCACACACACACACACACACACACACACACACACCTTACAGAGTAGGCAACAAAAGTGAATATATTTCTAATTAGAAATGGTGGCAATCAGCAGGAACTGTTTAACATTTTCCTCAAGTTCTGAAGAAGTATCAGCAGAATTGTTCTGAGTCCCCAAAATTTCCTTCCAGAATGAAAGAAAGTCAGAAAAATTTAGGACAGAAGACAATAGGTAGAATCTAACAAATAAAAACTAACACTTTGGAAAAATTAATATAATTAAAATCATTTGCAAGCAGACATATAGGAAAAAGAGAGTGGACTAGAAGAAAAGAGAAAGAAAAAAAGACAAGGAGAGGTAGAGAAAGTACTAAATTATCATTATCATGAACGACATGTGAAATTTCACAGTAGACACTGTAGTGATCAAGAGAATAACTTCTTAAAGTACATGAATGTCACACATGTAAATATCCAGCACAGAGAAAATTGATTAATTTCTCATAAAAAAACAGCCTAACAAAACTCACAGAGTATGAAACAGACAATTTGAATAGCCCTATAAATTTAGGGAAATTAAATTTTTACTTAAAAAACTAAAGTGAAATTTCTAGGTCCAGATCATTTTTGTAGAGAATTCTACATGAGTGCCACCATTTGTATGCAGACTGTTCCAATGATAAGGAAAAGAATACTTTCCAATTCATTTATGAGGCCATATCTCCCTTCATCAAACAAGACAGGACAACATAAAAAAAGCTATATATTAATAAGTTTGATGCAAAAATTATAGAAAAATATTAGCTACATAATTCAGTACTATACAGTCATAATTATACACTATGACCAAGAAACGTTTATTCTAAGAGTATAGGAGCTGGTTTAATATTTAGAAATTAGCCAATGTACTCTACCGTATTAACTGGCTAAAAATAAAATTTACATGGCTAGCTCAATTTGTACATATACACACCCAACAGTAACAATATTATGGTAGAAATAAAATAACAGAAAAACAGAAATAAAGGGAAATGTCTGCAACTTGATAAAGTGTAACCTCAAAGTCCTTTTATACAAAATCCCACATAGTGGTAAAAGACTGAGTGCTTTCCCATAAGACTGGTGTAAAAATAAGGATTTCTGCACCCCACTACTCTTGGTCTTAGTACTGGAAGCTCTATACAGAAGAAAAGAGAACAAAAAGACTTAGGGATTAAAATGGAAGGTGTAAATTTGTCTTAATTTGCAGATGACATGACTGTTTATGTGCAATTTCCTAAATAATGTGCAATACATTTTATATCTGAATGCCTCTTGGACTCATAGGTGGGGCTTGTTGGAGGTGGGTTTATAGTTAACCTGTGATGTTGTGAGGTGAGGCCTGGAGCCAGGAAGTGGATCCTGGGGGGTGTGGCCTCAAAGGGTCTCTTTCCTTTCCTCCTCCCTTGATCTCTCTCTTGGACTCCAAGTCAGGAGCTCTTTTCTCTCTCATGTGCCACTTTGCCTTAGAGCCAGCTGATAATGGATGGAAACCTCTATAGACTGTGAGTCAAACTAAACCTCTGCTTTAAATTGTGGGTGTTGGTTATTGTGTCCCAGGGACAAGAAAGCAACTAAAATAGTGTGTAGTCAAAACAGAAATAAAGAGGGGCCAGGAATTTAGCTCAAGTCGTGCCACACCTACCTTCGAAGCATAAGGGCCAGAGTTCAACCCCTGGTACCACCAAAAAATAATAAAATAAAATGAAATAAAATAATAAAATAAAGAGCAAAGCAAAAACATCAAATTAACACATGGATCTAATAATGCTTACCAAAATTGGTATAAATTTTAATTTAATACCTATCTAAATCCTGGCAAGTTATCCCTGTATTTAAGCAGGTTTATGATAAACTTTGTACTGAAACATGTCCGTAAAGAAAAAAGAACTAGGAATAGATTGAAGTATTTTGGAAAAGAAGGTGGAAACTGCACCTGACTTCAAGATTATTTATACCTGCAGTAAACAAGAGTGGATATTGATGGGGGGACAGTTGGAGATGTCAATGGAATGGAATGAAGAACTAGACAGACATAGAAAACTCTACATTACTGATTTTTGAAAAAAAGGTATAAAATATTTCATAGATAAGAACAGTCTTTCCAATCAGTAGCATTGGATTTAAACTATAGTGACCAGAACTATCCAAAATTAAATGCAGAAGGAGAGACTAGATGTCCTTATGCAAAAGAAAAATGAAACACTATACAAAAATTAACTGAATATAGGTCATACCTCCAATTACAGAGCAAGAAAAGATGAACTGTGTAGAAGAAGACAGAAGAGCCAGGCGTGGTGGCTCATGCCTGTCATCCCAGCACTCGGGAGGCAGAGGCAAGAGGATTGCTGAGTTCGAGGCTTGCCTGGGCTGCATAGTGAGCTCAGGGCCAACCTGAACTACAAAGCAAGACCCTGTCTCAAAAAAAAAAAAAAAAAGAAGAGAGAAAACTTTGAATCCTGGGACTTGGTAAAGAACTTTAGACACCATGACTAAAAGATGATCCATAGGAGAAAAAAGGTAAACAGAGTCTAGTCAAAGTTTTATGCTCTAGAAAGATTCTAATTAAAAGATAAAAAGAAAAGCTACATTTTGAAAAGAAGGTATTTTTGAAGCATATATCTGGAAAAGATAGAATACATAAAATCTACAAAAACAAGTGTATAGGAAACTTCGATTGTAAAATAGACAGAAGATATGGACTGGCATTTCATTAGAGAGGATACAGAGAAAGCACATAATTGAGTATTAAAGTTCAGATATCTTTCCCTAGAGAAATATCTTTTCAAAATGGAAAATGTTTTCATTAAGTACACAGAAAAGAAAGAACTTATTACCAGCAAACCAGTGAGTGCTACAGAAATGTTAAAAGAGTTCCTCTAAAGAGAATGAAAATTCTATATGACCAGTTAGAAGGTTTGTTAAACCAGGAAATGAAACTACCAAGAATGGCAATGACCTCTATGCAAGCATAGAAGGATTTATTTTACACTATGAGGCTAAGGAGATACACAACTATGATGTAGCATAACCAAGCTCTCAAAGAGATCTCACTTTTATTGTGAGTATGTAGTGTGAAGACTATCATACCATGCACAAAATAGCGTAGTATAAATTGAGGATGGCTGTTATCAATGAAAGATATATGCTACACATTCTAAATGAAACATTAGAATAATACAGTGAAGAATTGTAAAGAACCCCTGGGGGAGAAAATGAACTCACAACAAGTGATTTATGGGGAATGAACATAGGAATAAATAGAGATGGAAAAATAAAAAGAAAAGAAAATCACATAAAGTATAAATGGAATAAGCAATTCAAAATAATTTCAGATTGAGTAAGAAAGTTATACCTAGATATAGACTTCCTCAAGGAAATACACTTAAATATAAACAATGCTATCTCCTAGACGGAAAAGAAGAGAGCAGTTCTCTCTATATGAAAACTCTAAATAAAGAAACATGGAGTGGCTATTGTAACAACAAAGTAGACATCAAAAGAATATTACTAAGATTAAAATGGTTCATTCTATAAATAAAAAAGGCTTAATTCATCAAAAGGACATCACAAAATATATATAATAAAGTATATGCTACACAAATATATATTAAAACTATCAAGGGACAGAGATTTAGCTCAGTGGTTCTGGCGCTTGCCTCACAAGCACACGATTCTGAGTTCGATCCCCAGTAACCACATACAATGCTGGGTGTGGTGACTCACGTCCACCAGCCATCAGTACCACATACCACAGTGCTGGGCGTGGTGGCTCATGCCTATAATCACAGCACTCGGAAGGCAGAGACAGGAGGATTGTTGAGTTCGAGGCTTGCCTGGGCTACATAGCTCAGGGCCAGCCTGAACTACAGAGTGAGACCCTGTCTAAAAAAAAACAAAAAAAAAACAAAAACAAAAAAAAACCTATCAAACACTTCGACCTAGTCAATATTTACACAGCCTGTACTTAATGACATAGAAGTACACATACTTTTCAAGTGTAAATGTGTAATGCCTGGGTGATCATGCTCTCCTGAGGAAGACCCGCACAGGCATGTAACGAACAAGGGCACTTTTATTAGCACAGCATGCAGTGGGTCTATCAATACTGGATTGGAGACCCAGAAGAATGGGTACCGGTCTCTTTTAAGGGCATTTCAGGTTACACATGGAATGTGGACCTAAACCTTCTAGTAAGTGGCTAACAGTTTGATCTATCGTACTTACCGGGTGGTCATTGGGAAAGAAGGAACAGGAAATACAGTCTTCTTGTGGGAGGGCTAACTACATCAGAACAAGGAAATCCTTGGTAGAAACAGCCCTGGTGATTAACTCACAGGTAAGTTATGTGAGCTATTTCTTTATTTTATGAAAGTGTGTTCTTTGATTGTGATAGAAACAAAATTAGAAGTCATTAATAAATGTAATTCTCTATAAACAAACTATGGAAAGTAACAATTTCTAAATTACCCACAGATGAAAGATAACAATCACACAGAACTCACAAAATGAGAAATAACATTAAAGTTTGTGAGGTGTGTGCAAATCATAATTAGGGAAATTCAGCACTGAACTCCTAGTTGTAAAAAGAATGATCCCAGATAAATTAATTAACTTGCAAATAAAACTAGAAAGAGAAAATGGAAGTCAGAATTTTTAAAAAAAGAGAAATTATAGAGGCCCAAGAACTAAGCAATGACATATGAAAAAAATCTTAGAAAAAAAGTAAATGAAACTAACAGCTGATCTTCAAGGAGACTGGTAAAAATTTATAACTAAACAAGGAAGAAGAGACAAAAAGTCCTCCTAATATTAGGAAGGAAAGAGGTTTAACACCTCTGATATAGTTTTCACAAATGCAAATAGAATTAACAAATAGTAAAAACAACTTTGTGCTAGTAAATTCAACAACTGGGATAAAATGGATAAATTTTTGAAAGACAAACTAGCAAAGCTTACACAAGAATTGGTCCATGTCAGTTAAGGAATTGCATCTGACATCATTAAATATCTCAAGAGCAAAACTTCCTGTCCAGGTGCCTTCACTGGTGAGTTAAATGAAACATTTAAAGAAGAAAAAAATAGGTGAATTCTACATGAACTCTTTTAGGAAACTGGGGGGAAATGCTTTCCAAGTCTTATTTTTTTTTTTTTTTGCCTTCTTTCCTGTGATACCAAAATCAGTTTAAGACAGTATAACAATGTAATCATAGCAAAAATTCAGGTGAATGCTGCTTGTGAGCACGAATGCAAAAATTTTTAATGGGCCTTTAACATACTAATCTCAATTATACATAGCACACTAAATAGGGTTATATTTTAAAAATCAGTCCATGTGATTTATACTATTAGCTGATTAAAAACAAAAAGGAAAGTCATCTGATGCAGAAAAGACATTAACCAAAATTCAGCAACAAATCTTGATTAAAAACCTCCAGCAAGCCGGGCATGGTGGCTCATGCCTGTAATCCCAGCACTCAGGAGGCAGAGGCAGGAGGATTGCTGAGTTCGAGGTTTGCCTAGGCTACATAGTGAGCTCAGAGCCAGCCTGAATTAAAAAGTAAGACCCTGTCTCATAAAAAAAAAAAAAAAAAACCTCCAGCAAACTAGGAAGAGGAGGGCTTTTCCTCAACCTGGAAATAAGCAATATACAGGTAAGTGTGGTAAGGTTGGGATTGATGATACAAGACTGAATGCTTTGCCACTACAGCTCACGGGCAGGATGGTGAGCACTCTCACACTACAGAACTGACAATATAAAAGGCCTCAGAATGAGGAGGGAAAATAGTAAAGTGAAATACTTAACGTATTTCCCCCAGAATGACCAGTCTTACATTATTTTTTCCAAAACACACACTAAGACTTATTCTCAAGGGATGTCTTATTTTTTCATTTACAACAATCTACATTTATTCATGCACAGATCTCTACCTTTATTTAAATACAGTCATGTCATATCATGTTCTTCCACAACATCATTATAACTCTCTAGACCCTGAAATATTGTGACTCCATTTCCTGTAGGACCATTGGTCCCAATCATGTCCAACAACAAAGCTCTCCTTAGTGAGCACTGTTTGTCCACTGAGACTCCTAGTTATGCATTCATAACACAGCAGTCAGTGATCTTATCCCATGAATTCTTACCCATGTCACAACCTCTTGCAGGCTGGGCTTTATGAGGTCTCCAGTAAATTAGTGTTAACTGAAGACTTATGAGACAGGCGTGGCAACAAAAATGACTACAGTTGACAATAATTGTCTATGCAAAAGTGATGAAAAATTACAAACACAAAAATTTCAAATTTTTAAGAAATTTCACATGAACACCTTAAGTTTGTGCACTACACACATAATGTACTGTATGATGAGGATTCATACTGGACATAGCCACATCTGTTCTCTAGCAAATGAGCACATTATTTGTGCATTATGTCTATATTCCCAGTGACTATGCAACAATAAGTCTTGAGTCCACCCATTTACACAATACATGTAATAGACAAAATGGGGTTATATTTCAAAAATCAGTTAATGTGATTCATGACATTAGCAGATTAAAAAAGAAGAGCATTTATGTCTTTTCTAACGTTGCCTGCTTAAGTATTTACAAAAACTTAACTGTAATTTATAATTTATTTTAAATATTATTATCAACAATAAACATTTATATTTCATTTATATTAAAATTATGTTATAATTTAGTATTTCCAGCACATGGTGCAATGGATGTATTAACTGTATCCATCTGGCTGAGATCTTATCTGGGGCTTATTTAGGGGAGGGCTTATATTAACTAGCAGCCTGAAAAATCATGCCATACTTTGTTGCCAGTTATGTCTTATTTTGGGGGAAATATGATAAGTTAGAAAGTAAAAAGATCAACCATCTTGATTCATTGACACCATCTGACATGATCATTTATATAGAAAATTCAGTCTATTTTAAAAATCTACCAGAATCAGTAAAGATAGCAAAGTTATATATTAACATGAAAAATGTATTTTACTTTTATATAAATGAAAAAGCATAAGTTAAGTATTCAAATACATCTTCTGTCAGCTTCCTGGCATTGTACTCCTCAACTGGGGATTTCAACAGCTAGCTTAGCCTCCGGGGTCCCCATCTCCAGGGAGGAAGTTGCTACTGACAACACAGGGAGAGGGGCATAAATATGATTTGGACACTTATGAGGACAGATAGTTCGGGATTTCTTAGGACAATATGTTTTTCTTTTAAATTCTTTATTGGTACAATTTATATACATCTCACACATAACATCGGGGAATTTGTACCAATATACAACACAAATTAATTCTCATTTTTACCCATATCCCTACCCGCCCATACCTCCCAATCCCCTATATACATGCTCTTTTATTTTCTTTCAGAACAATATTTATTCCTTTTGCTCATTACATTCCCACACTAAATTGCCTTTGGAAACTTCCAATTCTACAAAAACAGTCATACTTTCTAGAGCTCATTTGCATTTATAGGTGCTCATATCAAAGAAAAGGTCCGGTATTTGCCTATCTGTGATCTATTTATCTTACTTCTTAGTGTGTCCTCCAGGTGTATCCATTTGCATAAAATGAATTAATCTTGTCATTCTTTATGGCAGAATAATACTCCATTTTATATTTAAAAAAACCCACATCTTTATCCACTCTCCAGTTGAAGGCATTTGTATTGTTTCCAAGATTGAGCTATCACAACTGAGCTGCTATGAACAAGGGTGTACATCTGTCTTTCCAATGGGATTTTAAAAATTCTTTTGGGTATATTCCTAGCAGGGGGATAGCAGGGTCAAATGGGACCCCTAGTCCTAGGGTTCTAAGAAATCTCCACACAGATCTCTGCAATGATTGCACAAGTCTACAATCCCACCAACAGTGGAGAAGGGTTCCTTTCTCTCCACAGCCTCACCAGCAATTATTGTTGGTTGATTTTTTAATCATGGTGATTCTTTGTGTAGTGATATTAAATCTCAGTGTTGTTATCATTTGCATCTCTCAAATGACCAGTAATGGTGAGCATTTCTTCATATGCTTTTTAGCTGCTTTGACTTCTCCCTCTTAGAAGTGTCTATTCATTTCAGATGCCCATTTTTGAATTGGGTCTTTGAACTTGGGGAGGCTGATCTCTTTGAGTTCTTTATGTATAATAGATAATAGCCCTTTGTCTGATAAACAGCTAGTAAAGATTTTCCCATGTTGTTGCTTGTCTTTTAGCAGTGCCAGTTACTTCTTTTGCTGTGCAAAAGCTTTTCAGTAGGATGAGATCCCATTTATTGATTCTTTCTGCTAGTTCTTGTGCTATAGAGGTTTTATTCATTAAGTCTCTGCCTCAGCCAATGTCTCCAAGAATTTTACCTAACCTGTTTTCCAGCAGACTTACTCTTTCTGTTTTAATGTTGAAGTCTCATATCCATTGTGAGTTTAGTTTTGTGCATGGTGAAAGAGATAGGTCTAGCTTTAGCTTTTGGCAGGTTAAAGCCCAGTTTTTCCAGCAACATTTGTTAAAGAGGCTGTCTTTCCTCCATTGAGGATGTTTGGCTTCTTTGCCAATGATAAGGTGGCTTAGTGTATCCTGAGTTGTTTCTGGGTCTTCGACTCTATACCACTAGTACTTGGGTCTGTTACTTTGGCAGAACCGTGCAGTTTTTACCAAAGGGGCTTTATAGTAGAGTTTTAAATTGGGGATTGTAATACCCCCTGCCATGTCATGGTTGCTTAGAATTGCTTTTGCTCTTCTAGGTTTCTTGTGGTTCCAGATGAATTTTTGTATTATTTTCTCTTTGAAGTATACCGTTGGAATTTTGGTTGGAATTGCATTGAATCTGTAAAGCAGTTGTGGGAGTATAACCATTTTGACGATGTTGGTTCTCCCTACCCAGGAACAAGGGATATCTTTCCACTTTCTGATTTCCTTTTCTGTCTCATTTTTCAGAGTCCTATAGTTTTCAGAGTAGAGGTCTTTCACTTCCTTTGTTAGGTTGATTCCTAGATATTTCATTATTCTGGGTGCTACTGTGATAGAGATTGACTCCTCCATTTCTCTTTCAGTGAGTTTGTTGTTTGTGCAGACAAAGGCTGTAGATTTTTGAGCATTGACCCTGTATCCAGCAAAACTACTAAATTTGGTAATTAAGTGTGGCAGTCTTTTGCTTTGAGTTTTTAGGATCCTCTAGATAGAGTATCATATCAGCAGCAAATCATGACAGTTTAACTTCTTCCTTTCCTACCTTTATTCCTTTTATATTTTTGTCGTGCCAGATTGCTATGGCTAATGTTTCCAGCACTATATTGAATAAGAGTGGTTACAAAGGGCATCCTTCTCTCGTTCCTGTTCTTAGTGCAAAAGGTTTCAGTTTATGCCCACTGAGTATGAAGCTGGCTGTTGCTTTCTCATAAATAGCTTGTATTAAATTGAGATAAAATCCACTGATTCTCATTCTCTGTAGGATTTTGATCATAAATGGGTGTTGGATTTTGTCAAAAGCTTTCTCTGCATCTATTGAGATAATTATATGTTTTTTTTTTTGTGGGATCTTTCTCTGCTTTTGGAATCAAGGTGATGGTTGCTTCAAGGAATGATTTGGGGAGTACTGCTTCCCTTTTGATTTCATTAAGAAGACTGAGAAGGACTGGTATTAACTCTTCTTTAAAAGTTTTGTAGAATTCAGCAGTGAAGCTGTGAAGACCAGGGCTTTTCTTTGTTGGTACGTTTTTTTATTACATTTTCAATTTCCCAGATTGATATCAGGTTCTTTAACATTTTTATATCCTCTTCATTCAGCTTTGGAATTTCATATGTGTCTAGGAATCTCTCCATTTCTTCTAGATTTTACATCGTCTTGGAGTATAGATTTTCAAAGTATGTGTTTATTATCCTTTGGACTTCTTGTGGATCACAGAATTCCCCATTTTCATTTCTTATAGGATGGATTTTAGCCTTTTGCTTCCTTTGTTTGATAAGGTTGGCTAAGGGTCTGTTGATCTTATTTATCCTTTCAAAGAACCAACTCTTTTGATTCATTGATTCTTTGTATTGTTCTCTTTGTCTGCATTGTGTTAATTTCTGCTCTGATCCTGATTTCCTCTCTAGTATGTGTTTGGGTTTCTTTTGCTCCTCTTTTTCTAACTTTCTGAGGTTCATCATTAGATTCTTTATTTTAGTTCGCTCTATTTTCTGAGTGTAGGCATTCACTGCTATGAATTTCCCTCATAGAACTGCTTTCATTGTGTCCCACAAATTCCTGTACATTGTGCTGGGGATATCGTTTAGTTGTAGAAATTGTTTAATTTCTTCTTTAATATCTTCTGTGGCCCTTTGGTTGGCCAAGAGTGTTGTTCAATTTCCATGTGTTTGTGAGGATCTTGGAATTTCTTCTGCTATTCAACTCCAGTTTCAAGGCACTATGGTCTGATAGTATGCAGGGGATAACTTTGATTCCTTTGCATTTACTTAAGCCTGTTTTATGGACTAGAATGTGATCTATTTTGGAGAATGATTCCATGAGCAACTGAAAATAAGGTATATTCTCGCTTTGTAGTGTAAAAAATTCTATAGGCATCTAATAAGTCCATTTGCTCAAAAGTTTGATTTAACTCAAGTGTTTCTTTACTGATTCTTTGTCCGGTTGATCTGTCCATTTGTGACAGTGGAGTATTAAATTCCCCTACTACTATTGTATTTGTGGTTAACTGGCTTTTCATGTTCAATAATGTTTGTTTTATATAGTTGGGTGCAGTAGAGTTTGGTGCATAAATATTTATGATTGTTATTTCTTTCCCCTAGATTGTTCCCTGTAGGAGAATATAGTGACCTTCTTAATCTCTTTTAATCAGTTTGAGTTTGAAATCTATTTTGTCTGCAAACAACATAGCCTCTCCTGCTTTTTTTGCAGTTTCCTGTGGCGTGGAGGATTGTTTTCAATCCTTTTATTTTCAGTCTGTGGGTTTCCTTCTGAATTAGGTGTGTTTCCTGTATGCAGTAGATTGTAGGATCTTGCTTCTTGATCCAATCTGCTAGTCTGTGTCTTTTAATTGGCCCATTGAGTCCATTGACATTAATGGTTATGACTGATATGGACATATTCAGAGCTGCCATGTTTCCCTGTTCTTGGTTCTTTTCTTCCTCTTCCCCTTTTCTATTTAGTTTCTTGTTTGCCCCAATAAATTCACTGTCCTCATTCTTGTGGGTATGGAATTTTCTTTCTTTCTTTTTTTTTCCAAGATGTTCTTTAGAATGTTTTGGAGTGCAGGTTTTGTATTTGTGAAGTTTTTCAGGTGTCCTTTATCATGGAAGTATCTTATTTCCCAGTCTATTCTAAAAGATAGTTTTGCAGGATACAACAGTCTACATTGGAGGTTGTTTTCCTTCAGTTCTTGAAATACTTCCCTCCATGCTCTCCTTGCCTTGGGGTTTGTGTTAAAATGTCTTCAGTCATCCTAATGGCCTTCCCTTTGTAGGTGATTTTCTTCCTTTCTCTCACTGCTTTCAGTATTTCATTCTTTTTTTGTGCATCTGGAACCTTGATAATTATATGTCTAAGTGTAGATATTTTTATGTCATGGTGTTTTGGACTCCGATAGGCCTCATTTATCTGTATGTCTATTTCTTTTCCTGTGAAGTTTTCTGTTGTTATCTCTGACAGTAGCTCTTTTATGTCTTTTACATTGTCTTCCACTTCCTCAGTGACTCCAATCAGTCTTATGTTATTTTTCTTTGAGTCATCTAGAAGTTGTTGGATTGACTTCTCATGGTCCCTTGCTCTTTTCCATAGATTATATCTTTCCTGCTCATTGGCTGCTATGCTGTCCTCCAGGTCTGAGACTCGGTTCTTGCTTCATTCATCCTACTTAGCAAGCTTTTATTCTCCTTCATAATTCCCTGGAGCTCTGCTTGAAGCTGTTTAAACATTTCCATTGCTTCTGAAATCTTGGATTCTATCATCTCGCTGATCTCTTCTTTAATGATGTCTTTCACTCTGAACAGTATCTCTGTTTTGATCTCAGTGATGAGTTCTGATTTCCATTTCACTAGATCTGCTTTAGTCATTATCTCTAAGAGTCCTGGTGTTTGAGTTTCAGTTTGTCCTATTTCCCTTTTCTCTGAATTTCCCTGTGGTGGTGATCTTTGTGTCTGTTTTTTTGTATATTTTCTCATTTCGACTTTTTTGTTGTTACTAATGATATTTGTTTGATTCTTTGCCTGATAACAGGGCATCAGCAAATGTTGCAGTCCTCTTTCTTTCTATTATCTGGGGCCCTTTGGATATGGCACCTTCCTTGGGTTCCTCCTTGAATCTGTAATGACCCTTGAGAGTTCTCAGTTCTAACACATCATGGGAGGTATTTGAGCAGAACAATCACATTCTCTTTGTTACCATAATGCAATCAGTGCCAACATCAGCATTAAACATAGTAAATGAAATGGAAAGTTTTGTTAAGTTCTATTCTGACGACTTTGAGCTCATGAGTTACCTCTATTTCCATATTCCAAAATTTAGAATTGATCAGCAATTTACATACAACATGTAGATCATAAATGTACCCCTAGAACCCTTTGGGGATAAAAGATCACTGGAGAATCAGGGAGGTAGGGAGACAGGAGGAGTGTGAAATAGTGTTAGCAGATTTATAAAGATCACCTAGACTTGAGAACCTCATATATGCCAGCGGGTAACAGGATAAAAGACATATATAAAACCGTACCAACTGTATGCTGTAAGACCACCGGAGACTTTGCTCACCTTCTTATAATAGTACAGAAGAAATAGGGCAGCCTAAGAGTCTTTTACTTCTGGGTATTGCTTCTGACAGGAAGATAGGAGAGGATTTGGGGACAAGAGCTGAGTAGAGGGATCTAGGAGTAGTTGGCAAAACAGAAGCTAGTTTCCCCTTTCTTTTTTTTTTTTTCATATCTTGCCTGGTCTCTTGGCGTGGCTCTGGTTTGGAGGGAAGCAGGAAATGGTTCCAGCTCCTCTCAGGCCTTGGTCCTCCACATTGCAGCTCTGGGGTGGGGTGGGGGCCGGTTGGCAGGCCTCAATCCTCCATGGTAGAAATGGCGCTTGGGTCGTACCTGAGCATCTGCCTACTCGGGGGTGGAGCGGGCCGGTCAGCAGGCCTCAGCCCTCTGCTGTGGGAACCGCATGGCACCTGGGTCCGTTCCCAAGTCGTTTGCATGCTCCGGCTTGGGGTGGGCCTGTTGCCAGGCCTCAGCCCTCATGGTGGGAACCAGATGGTGCCTGAGTCCATTCCCAAGTTGTCTCAGGACAATATGTTTCTAACCTGATACTTCATGAAGTAATATCTTAAACTCTACCACTGTCCCTTGACACTGCACACACTTTGCATTTTACCTGAAATCTTTCATTTTAATTTGAACCTAAACACTGCATTGTGTTTGAGGACCTATTGTGCCTTGCACTTTTTCCCATTCATTTTTTCTGCAAAACACAAGCTGGCCCAGCCTAAGCGTGCAGCAGGATGGCACAGGCTGAAGGTGTGGAGTCCTGTTCAATTCTCAGTGCCCTTACTGTCATGCATCCTGCAGCATCATTGGATCTGTCAGTGTGTCTGAAGGGCCATGGCTTCCCCTGAAAGGTATCCTGGGGTCATCCTGGATCCTCCTGCTCTCTGAAGTGTTCCTTGCTGAGCCACTTTCAGAAGATGGTGTTACTCTGCCATAAAGAATGACAAGTTTCATTCCTTTATGTGCAAATGGATATACCTTGAGGACACACTCATAAGTGAAATAAATAGATCACAGATATGTAAATACCATATCTTTTCTCTGGTATGAGAACTTATAGATGTAAATGAGTTCTTGAATGTATTATAGATTTTGTGAAATAGGAAATATTCAAAGGGAATGTAGTGGGGAAAGTAATGAGGGGAAAGAATATGATTTGGAAAGAAAAAGAAAGAACATGTATACGGGTGTGGAGGGTTGTGGGGTGGGTGGGGATATGGGTAAAAATGAGAATCAACGTGTCATATACTGGTACAAATTCCCCAATGTTGAGTGTGATTGTGAGCTGTTTATAAAATGTACCAATAAGGAATTCATTTCTTTTTTTAAAAAAGGTGGTTCACACAATGGGTCTCTCATTTGGCCTTCCGCAAGATTCTCAGACCTAATGAACTATACTAGGCTTAATCCCATGTTAACCATAGAATGAAGACTCTGACCTTTCAATTATTTTTAACCTCTCAAATTAAAACATGCTTAGAGTTTCCCATACAGTACACTTTTAGTGATGCTCTGAAGGCTAGGCAGCAAGCTACTATCCTGTCCCACCTTGCTGTCTTCTACTTTCTTAGTCTTCATTTTCCATTTTCTCTGGAATTATCACCACATGCTTCACCTTTAATCCAGCCCTTCCCAGTATCACAATCTCTATTTCTGTGCAGTTACTCCATTCAAGTCCCAAGTGCATCTCCTGAGTTGATTTGATCGGCCAGAGTGGTCTGTCTTCTCCAGCTTCTCTCTGTCTTTATATACTGGCAACTTTTCCTAGAAATGCAAGGCAGACCGGTGGGCTGGGTGGCCTGCTCAAGGCAGGGCATAGAGGTAGGCATGTGGTTCATAGATGAACACAAGCCCCATCCCTCCTTCTCTGTTCCCATTGGGACTCTCAGCCAATCATAAGATGAGATCTCAGGCCCCACATCCTGGCCATGCCTAGGTAGTCATGCCTGTGCCCATCAGTCTTGCTGCTGTAATTTCTGATAGACTCCTCTGGAGAGCTCAGGTTGTCTGTTGCACAAGCTAGGTGTCTGGTGGGATGGGCATGCTGAGCAGCTGGGGAGTAGGTTTCCATAGTAAACAGAAAGAAGGGCAGTAGATGGGCATTTGGAGCTCTCCTTACATATGCAGCCCTTTGTGCTTGGAGACTATTTGGAGACCTGCTCCCTCCCCACATTGATTCCTGACATTGTCACCATCTTGGATACAGCTTACTGTTATTGTTGTTGTTAGTATTATCATAGTTATCATTACTACTAAAACTTCAGTCCCTTTGGACTTCAGTGGTTTCCTTAGCTTCACTTTAGATTTCCTCAGCATTGTCATGGTCCTTAGAGGGGAGTTCTTTCTTCCACTTGCTTAGATCTCTGCAGAATTATCCATACTACCCAAGAAAGGGAACATTTAAGATTAATTTAGCACAGAGATAACTCCAGCTGGTGTCAGTACTCAAGCCTCCCACCCAAATTTTGCAACAGGGACATGGCAGGGGAGTGTCCACCTGCCAAACTGGAGCTACATATTCATAAATGTCACAAGGTCGAAGGCTTTAATACTTTTGTG
>PVIC010038348.1:0-17652 GCA_004025085.1 Thryonomys swinderianus | reverse complement strand
TGTAGCACTCACCGCCTACTCCTACTCTGAATCCTCAGCATAGGAGTCAGTGTGCAGAATGTAGTAGGCACTTAGTTAAGAACTTGGTTTGTTTTCCTTCTTCTAAGACACTACTTATTTCTTTGTAAATTTCCTTTCTAAGAGGAGCTGCTTCTGGACACTGCTTGCCCTGAGAACCACAAGCCACTGTGGCTGCACCGTGCTCAGCATGTGCTGAGGAAAGTACAGGACAGGGTTCTGGACCAGGAGTAGAAGAGAGGGGGCTGTGACAGGTGCAAGGCCAGAACGAACGCTGCTGAGGGTCATAAAAGTTAAAGCGCTAGATTTCATAATCCTGGAGAAAACCAGAGGTCTATTTCTGTGGCCTATGTATGTATGTATGCGTGTATGTATGTACGTATGTATTTATTTATTTCGAATTTTCTTTGAAGCTGATTCTCTTCTAGATGAGTTCAATTGCAAAGTAAGAGAACTGGAAAGAAGAAAAATACATGTTTTAAATACATTTGAGAGCGTAGGGAGGGAGGTACCAGTGTTTCACACTCTGTCACATTTGCGACGGGGCGCTGACTCCCCTTCCTTCCGGCTCCAGACGCACCTGTCTCCCGCAGCGGCCCACCCCCCACACTGCGCTCGGGTTCTCAGCTCCTCACACCTTGGGCTCCTGCCTTGTCCTCCATCTCCAGCTTGGCCACTTCCTGTGCTCACCAGGAACAGTGCGAGGCCAGAGCTGGTCTCTCAGTGTTTCTCTCCTTCTGTCTTTTTCATTTCCTAGGCAGCTAGAGAAGTAAGAGGCGAGTCTGTCACCTGAGAGCAGCATCCTCGAGGTAAGGCTGGGCGACGTCAGGATAACACCCCCGTGAATGACCGGCGGCCTCGTCTCTGTATTTTTATAGGAGACTCGTGTATTTTTAACCGACAGGCATCAAGGTCTATAACCACATTTTTCTAGAGGCCGTACTCAGCGCCTTGCTGGCCACACTAAAGACCTCATAAATAACTTGGATCAGAGGAAATTGGAAAATGATGACTACACAAATACAGAGAGAATTTTTATGTTTTCCACAACCAAACAGCATTGACAGTTCTTCTGCCACGGTTGTAAGTCACAGTTCTTCAGAGAGCTGTTAGAATTCTTTGACGGGGTAAGAGAAGTCATAGGTGGGGAAGGCAAGTCTCATAGCCCCAGCTAAAGTCTCGCACTTTGCTTTTGTTCCTTCTATATTTAATTTTAAGTATTCCCGTTGTATGCCAGCAGGGTATTTGCCGGGCAGGCAGGTAATCAGGTGAATTCCCAGTATGATACAAGTGGCTAATTGAAACCCCAAGTTACCCAACATTGGTTAATGAATTAAAAGTGAGCTCAGTAAAACAAATACATTTCCAGTTCACATTTAAGGCAGGTAAAAGGAGTGAATTGCGTACTTTTAGAAAGAGCCAAACTTTTCCCTATGAAAGAATCTTAGGCAACATGAAATCAAGCACTTATGTCCAATGTATGAAGCTTGACTTGTTCACGGTTAGGAAGAAGACTTCACGTCTATGGAAGAAACTACCAATGGTTCCAAAGGATAAAAAGCTTGATGTAGTTTTGGTTAAAGGAATGAGTAATATTTTATTTAATGTGTAACTATCAGACAGTTTGAAAACAAATCAATTAACCCTGGAGATCACCTGGAAGAGATTGTGATTCCTCCTCCCATTTCATGGCCCATGCTGACACTGTCATTAAAAATAGTTTGGCCAGCCAGGTGTGGTGGCTCACACCTGTAATCCCAGCACTCGGGAGGCAGAGGCAGGAGGATTGCTGAGTTCGAGGCTTGCCTGGGCTACATAGTGAGCTCAGGGCCAGCCTGAACTACAAAGTGAGATCCTGTCTCAAAAAACAAACAAACAAATAAACAAAAAAAATAGTTTGGCCAATGGTAAGAAGTAACTGAATATCTTGTCATTTGAGTGCAACTATTTTGAAGGCAGTATTAAAGCAGCATGTTGAATACTGTTTTTTTCTTATAGGTCATAGAATTTCACTTTAATAAAAAAATATTAGCCTCTCATCTTCTTTTTATCCAGTCTGTTGTTTTACTGTCACAGTGTTTTGTAAGATAAAACATTTTATTTCTTATATAATAATGTTTTTCTTCTTATTTTTTGCATTCCCATTCTGTATCAAAAATGGCTTTAGTACTTCTGAACACTGCTTCTTAAGGCCTTCTATTAAAACATTCAAGTGTCTAGATTTTTAATAATTTCTTTGAAGCTTCTGTTTTCTAAAGTGCAGTGTTTACCTCTTACCAGCCCTTAACAGGTCAAATGTGTACCAAGAATGGATGGAGTAATAAAGTAACGAATGCAGAAAGAAAGGGTTTGTTTGGTTTGTGGTACTGGGTATCAAACTTACAACCTTGGGCTTGCAAGGCAGGTGGCAGTGTCACTGTGCTAAATCTCCGGGCCCAAGAGCCTCATTTTAGATGTCACTGTACTCATATGGACTAAAACTGAAACACAGATCCTGGAAACTGTCACTATTTTTAAGATATTTATTGCAGGGCTTGTGAGTTGCCTTTTCTATGAACACCATATCTTTGTTCCAAAAGAAAATAAAGAAGGCTTAACCTCAGTCAAAATAATTTTTAAGACAATTTTGAAACAAAATGAGTGTAGTGATGTGTGACTAAGTCTGAGTGATATTTTCAGGATTAAAAATATTCATTAATAATGGCAAAAGGGCTTTCTTGCATACGAATGAAGTAGTGCCCCGTCCCGAGATTCAGAGTCTGCGTTCTACAACATGCCTCAGTGCATTTGATTTGTTTATAGTTTGAAGCTACTCAAAGCTGGCACAAACCTAGTCCTTTCAAGCCCCTGTGTTTCCAAGTCACACTAAATATCAGAAACTGTCTTTGGTTTATGATTAGGTTGAAAATTAAAATAACATGGACCCACTAGTAAGCTTAAAAATGCACACAGAAAACTGAATCTCCAGCTCTGCAGGATTTTAAGGTGTTTGAGACCCCGCTATTAAATCCACTACTGTTGAGTTCAAGGATTGATTTAAAAAAAATTATCATGGGAGACGTCCCATATTAAAATATAGCCATTTAATAAAAATAAATGACAACTAACATTTATTGATGGCTTAAGATATGCAAGAAACTCTCCTAAGCTTTAGTGTTATCTCCTTGAATTCTTACAATAACCCAGTGAGGTAGGTAGGTATTACTATCATTCTATTTTACAGATAAGAGAACAGAGACTTCTTTCTGTGGAGTTAAGAAACTGTCCAGGGTCATAGCTAGTGTATAATGGAGCAAGGACTTGGTCCTAACACTTTGCTCCTTTAAATACCTTCAGTAGTAGAAGGAAGTCACAGAGGGAAAATTTATTTTAGCTCACAGTTTATAGAGGTTTCAGTCTGTACTTGTCTGGCTCTAAGGCAGAGTGGCACAGTACAGGAGAAGCAGTTCATGGCAGAGTAACAAGAAGAAACATCAGTGAGCTTCCTGAACTTTATTCTGTCCAAGCTACAAGCCTATTGGATGATGCGATCCTCCCCCAGGGTGGTCTTCCCCATTATACACACCCAGAATGCTGCTAAAACAGTCAGTGGGCTCATCTAGTGCCACATATCTTAATTCCAGGATCATACATCCCTGATTTAGCCACTTCCCAAAAGTCCCAGCTAAGAGCACCTGAGGCTTTAGAGGGACATCTACATACAAACCATAATACTGCTCCTCTTTGCCGTACACAGCTTATGGCCCAGAACGAGGAAATGACTTCAAGAAAAATAGACTAAATGTCAGTTCTTTGACCACACAGGGCAAGAATCATTAGAATTTCTTGGGCTTGGGCTTGACTAGTTTATAGAAAGAAGTCTACAGAAGAGCAGATTATTGTCTCAAGAAATATTGTGATGCACCACAGGCTTACCTCATAATTGACTGCAAGACAGAAGTGGGGAGGCGTGCATCAAAGGAATTGAGTGGCCTCATATGAGCATTTAAATTCCTCAAGAGGGACCAATTTAGAGTAAAGATACTATGGATGGTGGGTTAGGGAAGCAAAGCTTCTGTGTCACCCTCTTCTGCTTATAGAGTATATAAAAGTAACACCCATCTGTAGCAACCATACAGAGCACTTCTTTCTGTAGAAGGTTTTGGGTGAAAAGACTACAGTGTGTTTATTATATTTTGCTGTTTGCTAAATCCATTCAATTACCCAAATGCTCCATTTCTTGCAGTTTTACCTCACACCAAATGCCATTAGCTATCAGAGAATGACTTCTCTTGATTTTACCAGTTTCTACTTGATTCTGTGATACATACTCCTTCCAAGTCTCTGACCAGGTACTGAGAGAAATCACCATGCTTCATTCTGGGAGAAAAATATAATCAAGGGAAGGACAGAAGCAGTGACTCTGGATGCTTCTGTCAATGAAAAGATATGGCAAAAACAAACAGTTATAGGAAGCAACATAAAGTGTATTACAAAAGAAACTGTTCATTACAGTTCCATAGCCAAACCCATAGGAAAACAGAATAACAAAAGCTTATCCTTGGTGTTCAGAGTTTGGTTATGGCTTTGTTGATGGCTTTTTCCCTTAAAGCATCAAAATATATAGCAAAGGCAGAATTCAGAAAAATGTGTTAGACATTAAAGTAAGGGACTGACTTTCAACAAGATTGCTTATTTTAAGCAAAGGTGTTTAAAATTCCTACTTGATTTGAGCGTCTATTATAAAACATAAAACTATATAATATAGAGATACATACATAGAAGATCAGCAGGGTTTTTGAAAATAGAGTTTCTTTAAAATGATAGTAAGATCAAGGGCCTCTAGAAGTGGAAACTTAGGACTGGGTTGTAGCATGAGGAAAGAATTGGGAACATCAAGAGTTTGAGGTGGTGTACTTTACAAAACTCACAGGGGTGGTGCTATTGTTGGCTGGTTCCTTCTTTCATGCTGGGGGTTTGTCTATGACCTCTGCTCACTTCCTGAGCACAGACAAAATAAAATATGGACCTGGACCTTCTTTTTCATGACCTTGTGTGAATATTTGATTAAAATTCAGAGTCAGCCACAGAAACTTATTTTCCTCAGAGCTTCTAAAGCTCTCTTTATTTTATTTTGTTCCTAAATATCCTGAAGCCCTACATCTAGGATGACATATGGTGCTCTCCTCTTTTCTTCTAGTAGCTTGAACTTCGGATTCATAGTCCACTCCCAGAGGAACGACTGTCTTCTTACCCCAACTCCTGGTGACTCTTGAATGTAGACACTGGGTGTGGCTGCATGGACTCTTTCACTTGCTCCACCCGACAGGACTGTGCTTGGTCACCTCAGGTGTGAGTGTGCCTGACATCGTGATTTCAACTATTTCCTCAAGATTCACTTATTTGTCTGTGTTTTCACTTCATGGCCTGAAGATCTCAACCACTGCAAACTGTTTTGCTGGCATGGTCTCTCCGAGTAATTCTGAAACTCTTCAGGTGTGTGTATGTAGAATTAAGTTTCAGAAATCCTGTTTTCTTGGTCATTCTATTAGTCTTGTTAAGGCATTTCAAAGAAATATTATGATGTATGTACAAGGGTACAAATATATGTACAAAAGTGCAAACTATAAGAGAGGTCAATATTGAGATTCCAGCTAGGCCTTCCGTTTTAGGATCCAATTCACTTGCTCTTTCCTAGAAGCCATTTCCTGAAAGAGTAAGGTTTAGGTGGAATTGATGATTCCTCATGTTGTGCAGGATTATGTGCTCTGTTCTTTAATGCATAAAGAAATGAGTTTTAATTCTCTTAAAGGGCACTTTTACAAGTTAGATACGGTCTTGCCATTGATTTCTCTGACTATAGGAGACAAGCATCTCTACTGCTCTGATTATAAACCTCTTAGTGGACTCTGAGACCTAATTTCATTATGTAATTTATTCCTTTTGCAGAGAAAAGTTGTGCATGTGAGAATGGTAGATTTAAGATCAGATGTGAGTCTGGGGTGAGTGTTGGCAAATACAGCATCAAAGCCTGTGCCAAGGTACTGTCAGTGGTCCCTGAGCTCACATTGTCCATTCTGTCTGTTCGTCACCATACCCATCATCACAAGGCGACACACATGAAGGTTCAGGAAACTCAGTGCTGGTGGGTGTGCAAGTCACTTTCTGGTGTCTGCGGACTGCAGGGCTCATATGTTTTGCATCACCTCTTTAGGCTGTTTCCAGCTCCTTGGTTGTACGAGTTGTAACAAGGTTGGTACAGCTCACGTGTTCATTGGCCTCCAGGGTCACCTGTGTTTTTATGCATTCTCCTCAGCTCCAAGTGCTGCTTTGGAACCCAACAAGTGAATTATAACTGGAGAAGAAAAGCTCCAGTTGGTGTTTCTGACCATGATACAAATTCCCGAACCCCATCACCTCTGAGAGGCAGGAGGCTCACACCAACCTCTAATTGGGTTGAGGGTTCAAAATCCCTTATATAATTTCCTGTTTACAAACATTTTTACAAATCTCAGAGGCAACAGAAATACGTGTAAGAGTTCTATTTCATTCTCAAGTGTCTGTTTTCACTTGTATTACTACAGAACTCAAATGTGTTTGTTGGCAAAGGCCGAATCACTTGAATGAGAAAGGTACCTGCAGAAACAGCAGTCCCGATGTAGCACAGGACTTCTAAATCCAAGTAAGGAGGTAAGGAAGCAGAATCGTATGTGTAGCTTTCTCTTGTCTATTTCCTGGCCCAGTTATGTCATTTCCCCTTATTTGTGGTAGAAAATAGACATGTGAGACTTTGAGAAGTTCAACTCTTTGGGACAGATGGTAAGGTAAGTATGAAAAGAAGAAATGAGGGGCCAGAGATTTGGTTCAGTGGTTCCAGCGCCTGCCTCACAAGCGCAAGGTCCTGAGTTCAATCCCCAGTAACCACATATAATGCTGGGCGTGGAGACTCACGCCCACCAGCAATCAATACCACATACCATAGTGCCGGGCCATGGTGGCTCACGCCTGTCATCCCAGCACTTGGGAGGCAGACGCAGGAGGATTGCTGAGTTTGAGACTTGCCTGGGCTACATAATGAGCTCAGGGCCAGCCTGAACTACCAAGCAAGACCCTGTCTCTCAAAAAAAAAGAAAAAAAAACCCAACAAGAAAAGAAGAAATGAAGGTAGCACTCAAGTATCTGATTGGAAAGCTGCACAAAGATACGACCCTCCCTGGCATATGCAGAACTAGGGACAAGCCAACTGCAGGGCTTGTGCATAAAGGGTTTGATCTGCTGCTAAAGGGTTTGAGCTTGTGCTCCTGAAGACTGTCTATGTGAGTGTGTGTACTTGCTCCTGTCTGAGCTGTTACGTACTTCTGGGACTAGCATCCTTCCATTGGTAATGACAGAAATTTCCATTTCTGGGTTCAGAAGAATGGATTTACAGTACCATTTCTGCTCCTAACTACTACTATGGTCAGTGCAGGCCTATGACCTTTTGAAACACACTTCAAGGGACAAGTCAAATGATAAAGCAAGGAGAACAATGAACAAGTCAAGGCCAGGGCAGAAGTCAGGGCACTAGAGAACTTGTCTTTAGGTGAATGCTTATTTGTTCATTTCCAGACCTCTTATGTGGTCCCCTCAGCTAGCACACTAGTTTCCATTTAAGAAAATAAAGAAAAGTAGCCAGATGCCAAGTCAAAATAATTAAACTCCATGGGTAGGACATCCTGAATTTGACAAATCTATCCTGTATCTGTACATAAAGGCATACTGTATGGTAATACTTAGGGTTGAAGTAAGACTTTCACAGCAGAGGTGAGGGAGAGGTATGTATGAGTCTGACGCTAAGGAAAGCTTGTCACTATACCGAGAACAAGAGGAACAGAGATTCCCACAGAATGTCCTCACAGGAGCCAATCCCAAGTCCATGAACACAGAGTCAACTGGCAATGAACAAAGGTGTTTAGACTGAATCCACCCATCTGCCCATTGCTGAAAAGTGGAAGCTGCATTTCTTCATGCTCCTCATTAATCTCATGAAACAAGATTAGGATTGAATTTTCTGAAGCAGAACAACAGGGAGGGTAGTTGTAAAGAGAGGAGGTTTGATCTCCGTGAGGTGGAAGGTGGAATGTGGAAGGAAGTTGCCTACAAGCAAGTACCCAGTAAAATACAATGAAAGCTTTTCTAATAAAGTGCTAATAGCTTGCTACAAAAAGAACATGTTCAACAAAGGAGGATGCTAGCTTATCAGTCCCTCCTGGGAGGGTATTTTGCTTGGAGATATGGAAGGAGCAAATTTTACTTTCTTAACCTCATTGACTAATTAAACCTCATTACTTCTCAAAGTTCTTCTCCTAGCTGCAAGGATTACAGAAACACAACTTTTAAAAAGCACTAGATTAGAAATAAAAAACAAAATCTAGACTACTGCTGTGACGTTATTTTTGTTTGTTTGTTTGTTTGAGACAGGATCTCACCCTGTAGTAGCCCAGACAAGCCTCGAACTCAGCAATCCTCCTGTCTCAGCCTCCCAAGTGCTGGGATTACAGGCTTGAGCCAAGATGCCCAGCACTGTGGTATGTGGTATTGATGGCTGATGGGCGTGAGTGTCCACTCCCAGCATTGTATGTGGTTACCGGGGATCGAACTCAGGACCTTGCACTTGTGAGGCAGGCGCCGGAACCACTGAACTAACCCTCCAGCCTGTTATGTTTTTTGAAGAGGACCATGACTAAGTTGCTAACCTTCTTGGAACTTTACCTTGCTCATTTCTCAATAGATGCACTGAGTATACCCTGTTTCTATGAAGGAAGGTTACCTGATGCAGTAGTTCATTTGATTGGTGTCTACACAAAACTCAAAGTACCCGTGGTTACAAAGTTTGGGCCCCAATGGACCACCTAAAGGCATTTCAGTAAGTTGTCTCCTTGTCTTTTTTTTTTTTTTTTTTTGAGACAGGGTCTCGCTTTGTAGTTCAGGCTGATTCTGAGCTCACTATGTAGTCCAGGCAAGCCTCGAACTCAGCAATCCTCCTGCCTCTACCTCCCGAGTGCTGGGATTACAGGCGTGAGCCACCACGCCCGGCGTCTCCTTGTCTTTTTGTGGTGCTCGCAAAAGGCTGTCTTTAATAAAGATTAACATTCAATACAGCATAAGACCTTTTATTTGCTTTTTTAATTTGGAAATACCTGCCACTATTGGCCACTCTTGGTCCAAGTAGAGTTGAGAAAAGGAGCTAAATCCCCTTCCATAGCTATTGGCACTATGAGAAAAATCTGAAATCAGTATTGCACTGATGAAATCTTAGAATATTGAATATCCACACCAATAAAGTAAAACAAAAACAGATTCAAACAGCAGCAGGAGAAGAGGAAAAGACCGCAGCATTTCCTCCCTCAGAAGCTATCACTTGAAGCCACGCTGTGCTGCCCTGCAGAGCAGATGTCCACCTTGGAGTCTCTTGAGCACACAAAACAGGCTGCTGTAAACTGCAATGTACTCTATGTTAAACTGCATGCAAGGGTAGTAGAGTTGAAGACTTTGAAAAAGGAATATGACATATTTCACTCATAGTTCTCTATTGATTACATATTAAAATTAAATATTACAAGCATTGCTTAAATGATCTATCCATCTATCTAATAATTTTGTAAGATTCTTTTGTAAGAATTCTTTTGCAAGATTTTAAAAAATGTACCTATTGGGAAATTTAAAATTGTTTGTGTATTACACTACCTTGTCCTTGAGCACAGCTGTTCTAAAATATTCAAAATATGACCTTCAAAGCTTCAGCAGTACAAATAACCTTAATAAGGAAGTTTTCTTATAAGTTAGATACAAAGATGCATGTGTAAACTCAAGATATCAGCTGTTTTAAGAATATTTTAGGTAATTCTAAGGATTAGGAAATTGAGGTAATTTAGTAGTAAAAAAAAAAAAAACCTGTATATCCATCAGAGATGTCCTTTCCAAAAACCACTTTGTCATGGACTTGGTGTGGTGGGTGACATTTTTATGTATTGGGTGAAATTTTAAATTTTATGAAAAATAAGTGTGCCTGCCTTGGAGAATTGAACTATTTTTCTACAATGAAAGGTAAAATCATATTTTAAACTGCATCCTTATTTTTACTTTATAAAATAGTACTGGTAAGATGAAAAGCAATTATAATTGCATTTTTCTCCACTGAAATCCAGGGCTTAAAAATATATTTTTTAAAAGCTACAGATTGAGCATTTTATTGGTCTGACTCGTGAAAAATGATGTTTTTGCTTTTTGCAGTAATATCTCAAGCACAGCAATAATGATCAATCCCTGATGAATATAACAATGGCTCCAGGACATCACTGGGGAATAGCAAGAACTTCATTTTTATAACTATGTGTAACCACAATATAGGAGGTTTTGTTTGTTTGTTGCTTTTCATAAAAATACTTCCAGTAAGTCTAATAAAAATTGAGATGGATTCATCAAATGTATATTTCAGACTGCTGATCAAAATCTTCTGTCCTGTGTCCTGTGCAAGTGTAAAAGTAAATTCTCATGTCTTTTAATTTAACAAATATTCATTAAGCGCCTCCCTGTCATATGCTAGACATGAAAGATAATATCTAGGATGAGTCTAAATTTTAGTAACAACAAAATTTATTTAAAAAAACACTTTCAAAGGACCTTGAGTAACTTATCTGAGTTTACTAACTAACTTTGAGTAGAAAGGAACACAGACCTAGAATGTAAAATGACTTACTTACAATCACACAGGTAGATTTCATAAAAAATATTTCGGAAGTCTAATGTTTTGGCACCTTATATAAATGTTATTTTATTATATTATGTTGCATATATTGCTTTATTTCAGACAGTTACTTTTACATGGAGCAGTTTTGCTTTTGTTTTGTTTTCTTTTTACTACTCTTTGCCCTCTGAATGCATATCACTTAGCTATTCCCAAGATATGCTTCTTTGTAGGAAAGCCAATAACTGCATTTGGAGGACCTCTCTAAACACAAAGATCCAAAGTAGAGAGCAGCCCTGGGCTCTCTCCATAGATCACAGCTTATGGCAGCTCCCCAGAGAACACAGAAGCACTTGGACCAGCGTTAAGTCTAAGTGCATGTCACCGTGATGTACGATGTCCTTGGTGTCCGTATATCACGGAGTGGTAGGGGTGTCGCCCATGGATGGAGGGCATCCATTCTCCTCTTCTGACACTGTGCCTGTTCCCCAAACAAGACGTATCTTTGTGATTACGATCTTATCAAGGCTGGCTCACTCCTTCTGGAGCTCATCTATAGTGAGGGCCGAGTCAGTCAGCATTTTTTGGAGACAAGTATTTTGGGGAACAAACTTTGGGAACACATGAAAGAAATGTAAAGCTGAAATTACATAAGGCTCTCCCATATGTATCATTTTCAGCTTCTTCTTGGCATTTCATAGGGCCTAATTCCTATGTAAAGGAAAGTGTAGTAATTAAGAGCAAATTCTCAAATTGTCCTTTTCTGGGTTCAGATTTCTGATCAACCACTTCCTGGCTGCAAGAGTCAGGCAAGTTGTACCTTATCTTTGACAAAAGAGGCAAGCATCCCCAGTGGAAGAAAGAGAACCTCTTTAACAAATGTTGCTGGAAAAACTGGGCTTTAGCCTGCCAAAAGCTAAAGCTAGAACTATCTCTTTCACCATGCACAAAACTAAACTCACAGTGGATATGAGACTTAAACATTAAAACAGAAACAATAAGCCTGCTGGAAAACAGGTTAGGTAAAACTCTTGGAGACATTGGCTTAGGCAGAGACTTTATGAATAGAACCCCTATAGCACAAGAACTAGCAGAAAAAAATCAACAAATGGGATCTCATTCTACTGAATAGCTTCTGCACAGCAAAAGAAGTCACTGGCACTGCTAAAAGACAACCAACAACATGGGAAAAATCTTTACTAGCTGTTTATCAGACAAAGGGCTATTATCTACAATATATAAAGAACTCAAACAGATCAGCCTCCCCAAGTTTAAAGACCCAATTCAAAAATGGGCATCTGAAATGAACAGACACTTCTCAGAGGCAGAAGTCAAAGCAGCCAAGAAACATATGAAGAAATGTTTAACATCACTGGCCATTTGAGAGATGCAAATGAAAACAACACTGAGATTTCATCTCACTCCACAAAGAATGGTCGTGATCACAAAATCAACCAACAATAAATGCTGGCGAGGCTGTGGGAAGAAAGGAACCCTTCTCCACTGTTGGTGGGATTGTAGACTTATGCAACCATTGTGGAGAGCAGTGTGGAGATTTCTCAGAACACTAGGACTAGGGGTCCCATTTGACCCGGCTATGTCCCTGCTAGGAATATACCCAAAAGAATTTTAAAAATCACATTGGAAAGACAAATGTACACCCTTGTTCATAGCAGCTCAGTTTGTGATAGCTCAATCTTGGAAACAACCCAAATGTCCATCAACTAGAGAGTGGATAAAGAAGATGTGTTTTTTTTAATATAAAATGGAGTATTACTCTGCCATAAAGAATGACAAGATCAATCCATTTAGGTGCAAATGGAGACACCTGGAGGATATACTAATAAGTGAAATCAATAGATCACAGATAGACAAATTCCAGATCTTCTCTTTGGCATGAACACCTGTAGATGCAAATGAGCTCTAGGAAGTATGACAGCTTTTATAGAGTGGGAAATTTCCATAGGAAATTTGGTGTGGGAATATGATGAGGGGATGGAATAAATGTGATACAGAAAGAAGATAAAAGAGCATGTATAAAGGGGGTGAGGAGGGGTGGGTGGGTAGGGATATGGGTAAAAATGAGAATTAACTTGTGTCATATACTGGTACAAATTCCCCAATGTTATACGTGATTTTGAGATGTATATAAATTGTACCAATAAAGAATTCAATTAAAAAAAGAGTCAGGCAAGTTGCTAAATATTTCTTTAGTTTTCTTAATGCAAAAAAAGAAAATTACAAGGAAAATACTACCTATTTCATGAAATTGTTATAAAGATTAAATAAACACAAAGTCATTGTGTAGACTTTAGGACTTGTATTGTTTTTATAAAGATGCGTCACCATAAGTTTCTTGCCTAGGGTTTTGCTTAAGATATCCTAGATAAGTCTATCAAGTTGAATGCTTTATTAGCTGAAGAGTTTCCAAAGAAAGTGATATCACAAATGTCACCTTTTCTAACTAGCTGGAGTAAATAAGTGAGACTCCGAAAGACAAAATCCAGGTGGAAGTTATTTCATTTAGCCCATTTTCTTCATCTGTTCACCATCCATTATCCGTCCATTTATCCATCTGTCCTTCCATCCATCCATCCATCCATCCATCCATCCATCCATCCATCCATCCATCCACTCGTCAGCTGTCTCACTGCCTTGGAGCTTAGTAATATGATTTACTATGTTTGAGGATTTTCTGTTTTCCTTGCCTAGTGATAGATTCTGCTGGTCAAGGATTGATGGTAAGGTGAGGGTAGCCTGCCCCAAAGACATATTTTGTTAATGATAATGGTCAGCCTAGGTGGACATATAACCTAAGTGTGGATTTTATCTGATATTTACTAAGTTTGTCATATATATCGTATGCACATGCATATGTGTAAATAATAATAATTATAAGCACATATAGGCTTTAGTTTCTCCCTGAGCAAATACAGTCACTCAGTCATCCTTTTCTCTAGTTTTATACAATGAAGAACTTCCTAAAAGATGAGCCAGCCCCCCTCTGGGAAGTGGGACAGACATCTCTTAGCTGACTTGGTGCGCCTTTTCTCATTTCATGTTCTCTACTGTCTTCTTTTTGGAATTAAGCTGCACTATTTAGGAGGCTGATCATTTTTTCCTAGAAGCATTGTAAATCTCAATCTTGGGAGCCCTCTACCTCTCAGTTTTCCATTTAATCAATGTTTTGTGCAGGTGAAGCATATAACAGAGTTGCTTCAGTGTTAGGTGGATAGACTGAATGCTGCAATCAGGAGATCTGAAAAATTAGATGAATCTATGAGATCTTTATTTCATGTTCAATTCATATAGTCTATCCTCACCACCACACTCCCTGCCACCACCCTGTGTTGGATGGGCTAATCTGCTGGTACCTTCGTAGTGACTGCTAATTCACTTCCTGGTGACGTTATCCACCTGCAAACTGTCCGAGTAAAAACACAGAACATAAGCTTAAGCTACCACGTATAGTAAAACACCTCCTGTTTCCTGAAGGATAGACTGGAGAGAGAGAACTAACAATTACTGATGTTGTAAAGTCACCCAAACAATCTTTCAACTATTTTATTTCTTTTATAAGAGAAGAGAAGGGAAGAGGTGGTTTCCCTCACCGCTGATGCAGAAAAGAGCACTGACGTTTGTTTTCTCGGTGATATTTGACTCTGAACGCTCAATAATTAGAAATATTTAATGCAGCCAAACATCAGCAAGTTAAAATTGTTTTCTGCTTAAATCTTGTCATTTTCCAGAAAGGAAATGATATGTTAGACATGTTGCACTCTTTCCCAGTATGATAGCAACTAAAGTGGCTTAAAATTGGATTCATTTATAAAACTGGACACTATTAATATTATTCCCTGCATGACAGTAATTCATTTTACTCTGCTTTGTCTCAAAAGCTGTAGGGGCTCCATTCCTTATATTCAGTTTGCAGTCCTAATTAAGTATTCATTATAAAATACATATTTTTTCATTTAAGACTGGATATCAAATATTTATGTGCTGTATTACATACACTTGCTTACTTTTAGGCCAGTATAGTACGGTATGGAATGACTACTAGTTAAGAGTCTTTGCATAAGCCAATGTCTTCAAGAGTTTTACCTAATCTGTTTAGGATATGGATAAAAATGAGAATTAACTCATGACATATACAGGTACAAATTCCCCATTGTAGAGTGTCATTGTGAGCAGTACGTAAAATATACCAATAAAGAATTCAATTGAAAAAAAATTAAGGATCAGAAGGAACTTGAATGGTGCAAGAACCTATCTCCCTTCCAGAGCTTGCTTTCCTGGCATTGCATCAAGTAAGCTGGAAATCTGACATTGTATCTACACAAGTTCCTCCACTGAGAAGAAAAAGATGCTCAGTGGATTCAATGTAGTTTATGTGACACACATGCAAGCTTCACATAAGATTCTATAGGCCCACTGGGAGTTGAAAAAGACACTGAGAAAATAAAAGAGCACGAAATAGTTAAATTTAAGGAAAACAGAGCAACTCTTTCTAGAGTATCAGGAGTAATCTATTAAATTATGGTTATATGTTGAGAAGAGACAGAACACCCATGTAGTGTAGAAATTGTGCACTTATATTATGATTTTCCTTTTAGAATCTCAATAGATCTTATATAATGTGCCTTATTTAAAATAACATTCCCATCAGCACTAGGGGACAATTACAAATTTTAAATTGGATTACATAAAATAAATAAAACACAACAGCAAACAACTGATCAGGTTGAAGTCAGTCCAAAACTCAATGATGTTCTTAAGGATCCATAGGGACGAATGTCTACATTCAAAATATGAGAAGCACACAAACATACTTTATTAACCATATTCACATGCTTTCTGTTAGTTGTGTCTGAAGAAAAATAAAGCTTATGTATTTAGAGGGTTGAGGGTTGTGGAGTGGGTAGAAGAATGGGAAAAATGAGAATTAAATCATGTCACATGCTGGTACAAATTTCCAATATTGAATGTGATCATGGTGTATATATGTAATATACCAATAAAGTTAAAAAAGTATTTTTATTGTACAAACAATTTCCTGACAACAATACAAATATTTAGACATAAAAATGAAACGTGAACAGATGAGTTTATGGCAGGAGGCAGGTAGAAGAAAGGAAGGGGGTAGAGCCAGGCTACGGTTATTGAAGTGCACATCTAAATCAACCCTCACTCTGCAAAAGACAGTAGAGGAGTAAAAATATAGATGAGTTGAATGTAGGTGGTCTGAAGAGCATGCAACAAGCTGAAAAGTTTATCCTTTAGGGAATGAGACTGAGTGTTGCAGTTTTATTTGTAAAACTTAGTCAGCTACTGATACAATTAATTCCAGAAGGAAGAGATTGGGGGAAAGATGAAAGCTGCTGCTGTGGGATGGGATATAATGCAACACTGTGATGCTGTCTAGTACCAAAAGAGTGAGCCGGTGGATGAACAGACAAAGCAAACCATTCGGTTTATACAAAGGAGCTGCTTGATAAACTAAGGGATCAAAAAAGTCCAACTCAACCCTCCAGAAAACAAAATGAGGTCACACTTATATTTACTCCTTTATTGATTAATCATGTATTATCACAAATTTCCCCATGAAAATGTTACACTCCAATACCTGATGCCAAATCCAGTTACTTCCCCTCATCAAATATCAAACATTTTATGACTGGTGACTAAATTTGTTCACTGAGAAAACACATTCAAGATAGATAGATAGATAGATAGATAGATAGATAGATAGATAGATAGATAGATAGATAGATATACAGATATATCTGTTTCATAGGACAATAAAGGACCCCTCTATTTATGAACTGTCTAGTCTTGAAGTATATCTGCATCCAAAGAAAAATTAAAATATCAGAAATAAGGTTAGGGAGAAATTTCTTATTGCACTTTTGTAACATGGTATGTATAACAAAATAAATCTCTAAAGCTGGAAAATGTTTATGTAACTAGGCTATTATTTAAGAATTCTAGCAGTTCTTTCTTCTGTTTGAAGTTAGTATCTTTTCAAAAGCTTACATTATTCTCTATTGAACATTTCAATTGTTTTGTTTATAAATTTTGAAATTTTATGTTTGTTTCTTGCTTTCAAATATTTTCAAGTGAATAACAGGACCTAGTAGAGAGATATCTTACCTGAACAACTGCTTCTCAGACTTCACATATGATATCATGTGATTCTCTCAGAAAACGTACTTTCCTTGGTCGTGTAAAAGTTGCTTTTATTCAATTCAGGGAAGATTCCCCAACACTTCCAAGAATGTTCCTCCTGCATCAGGGACTATTCTGTTCCATTTTTCACCTTCAAAGGCCTTTACACACATCAGCTAAATTTGTTCTCTGGGGCTTCTGTGAAGATGGTGACTTTACAAATTCCTCCTTTGACAAATTCCTCCCTGGGGAAGCATTATAGATGTTGATGGGAAAATGCATCTTGCTAAGATTATAGCCCACTCTGAATGTGGAGCCTTGGAGTTTGGAAACTGAGCGATGCCTTTTAGGGCTGGAGATTTACTTAAGACTCAACTGCAAACTGTTAGCTAATGTTTACAGAAGGGATGCACAATTAATAAATGCAAAAATTGTGTTTCACTTCTATTTCCAAAGTGAATAGGATATTTGTCAAAGCAAGAAACTTTGCTTTGATTATAAGCTGCAGATAATGAAAATGTGTTTATGTTTCACAAATACATTTGATTCTAGTGGATTGTATTTCCCATCAGGGAACCAGGTTCAGCAAATATTTTCACATGCTAGCTCCTCAAATCAGGCAGAAGGTTTTAGTTGACTTGAAATACAATAAGCTTAGAGAATAGAGGTTTAAACAGAAACCGAGTAATAGACTTTATAATTATTCTGCACCAGAATTTGTAAAGACTAACATTGGATTGCTGACTGTAAAGTACACCTCA